>BQNB010033683.1:0-52131 GCA_026074375.1 Tanacetum coccineum | reverse complement strand
CTAGAAAATACAAATTTAACTGGAAAAATATAGAAAAATAGTTTTTATAAACTACAAAGGTGCAGAAAAATTATGGAACAAAAAGCCCTAATTTCTATTAACTAATTGAACCCTAATTTGCTTAATTAAAATTATGAACCCTAATTATAAAACTAAAAACTAAAAATATTAACTTAATTATTATTCTAGAAAAGACAGGGTGCAAACTTGGTAAAGTGAAAGACAAGGGTAGGCGGGGTAACTTGAACAATTTTACACTATAGAGAAAACGGGCACCCTTGAAGTTTGAGAAAAGAACAAAACAGACCCTGCGCTTGTGCTTATTTTTGGCTTATTAAATTTTGAGAATTAGCAAAAACTTAAAACTACAAAGTTGCTTAACAGCTTAATCCTAACAACTTTAATAAAGGCACTTTCAACTTTAGACCAAAGAATAGGCTAGAAAATAAGCTGTAAGTTTCTGTCACAGAAAGTAGGGGTTTAGAGACTGTTTTGGATTTAGGCTTATTCCCAGCTTATTTCTTGATGAAACTTAAAAACAGAGGATGCTTATTAATGCCTAAGATGTGTTTTAAAGGATTCTAAACTAAATTTAACCTAGAGTTAACAAAATTAGAAAGAAAATTGACATGAGAAAGTGCTAGTTCTAGCTTAAACTGTTTTTGAGCTTTTTTCACATAAGCTAAGAAGCTTATTATCAAACTTTATAAGCTGAGATTTTGAAGATAAGCTAACCTAGTTTACTAAAATCAACCTAGATAAAAGGTTTTATAAAACTTCTCAAGAAATTTAGAAAATTCAAAGTGAAAAATGGCAAAAATCATGCTGATATGTTGTGGTTTGCTGATGCAATTGACATGCTGGTGCAATTGGCATTGCACAAAGATGCAGCCTAAAATTTTGAGTTTAACACTTTACTCAATGATCCCTAGTGTGCTAAGAACAACCTTGGCCTCTAAAATACTTTTATTACCCTAAAATCTAAAAGTCCATTGACTGAAATATGCCCTGGTGCTGGCACAAGACTTATAAGCTCTAAACTATTGAATCTTACTAACTAAGTGCTAAAAGCTTTTTAAAACTTAAAAATATGATCCATCTCAGCTGAAGGAAAGAATTTGACAAAGTGAATTTGACTTTAAGAGTCAAATATGTCCTAATCCCAAACACTCCTTAATAAAACTGTCAAAAACTATAATCTACTTAAAATCTATTTTAAAACTAAAGCAGCTTAAACCTAATATCTACTCTTACTTAAACTAACCTAAGAAAGCTTTTTAAACTTTAAAATGCCTAGCTTATTAGTAGGAATAAGCTAGTTTCTCTATGAAGCTAATAATATCACTAGCTATGACAGAAATGTAAATATGAAAGCTAAATGAATTTTAAGATTTAGAAAACTTAGAACAATCACAACTAACAGCTATCCAAACTAAATGTAACAGGAATAAGCACAAGTATAGGCAATTATAACTGAAATAAGCTAAATGAGAAACTAAGTAAATGCTAACTTGGGATTGAGAGAGTTAAACCTTATTTTTGAAGAATCTTCACACTAGAGCTATCCAAGAGTAGAAGCTCAGTGTTCCTAATGGCACCTTGCCTCTAAACCAAGGCTTAAAACTCAATAAGCTGAAATTTGAGCTTATTAGCTCTTTTGATGCTTGAAAATGAGCTTTATCAACCTTAAGTGATCATCTTCTTGATGTAAATGATTAGACTGAGATTATTAGTGCTTAAGAACAAAAATAAACTGAAATTGAGCTTATTAAAAGGAATAAGCTCAAACGAGCTTATTTAAAGCTTATTTGATGAAATTTGACTTATACTTGAAAACAAAGCTTAAGTAAACTTGAAACTGAATTATATTGCTCAAATTTTTAAGGTACAAGCTGAATTACATTAAAATGGTTAAAAGAAAGACTGAAAATTAAATTATACTAAGAAAAAAAACATAGTAAAAGTTGTTTGTCTTCGGCTTGCTCTTCTTTCTTTTATAGCAGTCTTCAGAGACTTCTAGCTCTTGGGATGAGCTGGTTGTGAGAGTAGGAAGCTCACAACGGCATACTAACTCATATGCTTGTATCACCATATCACCTTGAAGGTGGGCTTCGTGTTGTGTGATTTTGCCAGGGAAAGGGTTATAGGGGTATTGGGGAGGTGGGAATGAGTAGGGGTGAGCTGTGATGGTACTTGGGATAGTGGTTTGGGAGTGAAACCGTGGGAAAGGGGGTGGTTTGATTTTGGCGGGTACGGGGTTGGTACAGTTTTATGGTTGCAGGTTTAAAAGAAATGAATGAAAAAGATGCAAGAGTGGCCCCTCATGTTTGGTTCTCTTTTCATTTGGTTTTAAGCCGAATTTCAGTTATAACAAAGGTTTGGAAAGTGACGCATTTGGTCCTTGTGGTTTTATAACAAAAGAGAAAAAAGAAGGTTAGGGGTTATTGCAATAATGGTCCCTGCTGTTTATAATTTAAAAGAGAAAAAGGGTTTTGGTTAATTGCAAAACCAGCCCTTGTGTTTTATTTTTTTATTTTTCTTTATAAAACAACTTTTAAAACTTGGCATTTTTGGCCCCTTTTTCTTTATTTTTTCATTTTTAATTATAAAACAAAGTTTTTAAAATTTACATTTTGGTCCTTATGTTTTATAAAAAAGGATTGTGGGCTTGTATTGGGCCCAATTGAGTGTGTCTGGGCCCAATAAGGTTTAGGTGGGGTTATTGGGCTTTTTCAAGCCCAATAAGGTTATGAAGTGGGTTTTGTGTGTACAATGGCTGAGATGTGTTCAAGGGTTGGATAGGGTCTTAAAGTTTCGTCTTTGTCAATTGCACACAAATGGGATGTTGTTGTATTTGATTGAGGGCCCATTCGGGTCTTCACGTCTTCTAATATACTATTGGGCTTTCCGGCCCATCAGATGGGTTAAGATTTGACATATCAATAGTATTCTCAGTTCTGGTCCGGCTTTGACATTTTTGGGACTTTGGCCTTATTTTGCACAGTCTTTTCCATTCTTCATGCGCAGTTTTGTATTTTGGATTGGTTTTTCTGTTCTTTTTTTATGATATCAATTCTGCCAATAACAAAAGCAAAAACAAACATATATTTGGCAGTTTTTGTCTGTTTTTGGTCATTTAGGCTCGTTTTTAGAGGTAAAAGATATGTGTAATTAAGCACTTATCAAAAATCTTTATAAAGTTGGTTAAGAGCGACATAATCTATTGGTGTGGTATCAACTTGCTTTTTCTTTTCTAACATTATTATCCTGATGTTTTAAAAGCATTTTGGATCGACTCTCTTCAGCAAGTGCTAGGTCTCTTCTGAGTCAGGAATCACCAATAGGATTCTAGTTTGGACAAAAATATCACCTCACATATAGCTTTGGTTTCGATGTGAGCTTTTGCCAGAAATAAGGGATTTTGAAAACCTAGAGCTTGTTTCTAGTGGTATTATCATAGAAAAATGAGGTTTCGTCAACATGTGTGAAGTTTGTGTAGATTGATTCCCTTTTAAAACAATATTACTTAGTTGTGTTTGATCTGCTTTTCTAGAGCTATTTCTCTATCAATGTTCCTAGATTCTTCTTTCTTAAAATCATTTTTTAGAAGAGTAACCGTTTGTAATAAAGATTCCTTTTCTTTTAAATGTTCTGAAAGAGTTTGTTTAAGAAGATCAATCTCTACAGACTGTGCACATGTGTCTGAAACGTTATCCTTACTCCTTAAGTCAACATTTTGTCCTTCTTTCAAAACTTTAACTTGTTCCTTATATCTTTCAAGCTCAGCAGTTAAGGTATCATTGACACTCTTATTTTCCAGATTAGTCTTGGTACAATTAGCTACTTGGGTTTTAAGCTGTTCAATCACAGATAATATCAAATCATCTTGTTGTGCAGAGGAGTTAGACTTCTGAACAGTTGCTTGTTGTGATTCAATCACATACTGAGAATAAGGAATGATATTGCTATCACTGGTTATTTCAGTCTCTGAATGATTCACAACATTTGACTGTTGAGAAGACGGCATCATCTGCACAGCTTGATTTACCACATCATTATTCATATTATCATGATTGTGTACCTCAGCAAGAGCATCTGAACCATAATGAGATAAATTCGCCATGAGAGCAACTTTGGCAGAGTTGAGTTCGTCACAATCAGAGTCATATGCATCCAAATCATCAACTTGATAAGCAGCATTTTGAGTAATGACAATCTGTGTGCTTTGACCTTCAGGAATATCTGGATCCGCCAAAAAAGTTAGTTCCTCCTCATTTAGAATTTGACTATGTGCTTGAGCTTGTACCAGCAACACTTTCTCCTTAAACTATGAATCATCCCTTTTTCTCTTTGGTTTGGTGCACTGTCTGGACATGTGACCTTCCCCTTTGCAGTTGTAGCAAATAACCGTCCTCTGTTTTCCAGAATTGCTTCTACTTGCTCCTGGAGTGTAAGTCCTTGAAGTACTCGTAGCAAAAGAAGTTTGTCTCCCCTGAATTGGTTGTAGTGTCACTCTTCCATTATTGATGGTAGCTTGTTGCCTAGGGTTAGACGAGTTTCTTAGCTGATTATTGGTAGTGAGATAACGAGAGGTGGAAACTGCAGTCAAAAATGACATCATGTGATTTATGGCATCAATGGGATCATCACCTTTCTGGAACACTGGAATAATTAGACCGGACTCTTGTTGGGAAAATTCAGATTGTTTGTAACACCCCCAAATTGGGTCGCAGCGGAATAAGGGTCAGGGGCGTGTTACTTCTCAGATCAATAACACAAGATAATATAAGAACGACCAAAAAGTCATTTAAAACTGATACATTAGATTTAATAAAGTATGTGTTACAAAAGCGCGAAGCTTTACTTGTTTACTTGTTATTATTACAAAGATTTCTAGCCCATAACAGATATACAAAATGTAATGCGACCCTCTAAAATTCTTTAAGTGAATTTCAAAATATATCACCCAATGTATCCTTCGCACCTTGTGCTTTATGTCCTCCTGAAAAACATTGCATTTTAAAAACGTCAACATAAAGTTGGTGAATTTGCATAGGTTTATGTAAATGTATATGCAGGGACCGACAAGACTTTTCCCCGTGATATTGCTACAGTGATGCAGACATCACAAAATGTAATTACGTTTTTCCTTAGCTCATGACACCGAAGCTCGACATAACATGAATACAATATATAAATTTTTCCTACAGTGCCAGTGATGGATGTTCAAACCTTACATCCAAAATCCTAGACATGATATACGTTCGTTTCCGTGTTTGGCTAGTCAACACGAACTGGGGAGGTCAAGTCCTAAATTGATATATCAATATCACTGCGCTTCCAATCCAGGAATTAAAGTTCATGATTAGTGGGCCATAGTGGGTTATCGCTACTTAGGCAAACTAGTTAATCATGCGATAAAAAGTTCACTTGCGTTTTCTCAATTTGTTAAAACAAAGCATGTTTATCCAATTTAAAACTTGTAAATCAATAATTGTATAAAAAACATGGGGCTCTGATACTCACCTTGAGTGAGTAAAAACTGATAATAAAAATTTCACAAAGTAAGACACGTCACGCTAACGCCCGAATGCAACCTAGATATTATAGGTCGAGTCAGTATTCAAGTACGTTGTCTAACAACAACCGTATACAATCCTATATAGTTATCATCATACTATTGTTCGGGCTATCATAATTAAGAGGTCATGACATGACGTACGAGGAGTTAGGACACTTTAAAAGTTAAATCCAACAATCGTCAATTACGCCATCGAGAAGCCTCCCCATTATGAAATTCCCTAGTAATATAAACTTTGATAAATAATAACATATTTAATTTATTTTAGCTATATCACCATCTAATTATTTAAGTTGAAATCGTATTTATTAAGTAAAAACGTTTATAATTACGACTTTAGTTAAATATGACTTAAACTTTGTTAATTTTAAGTTTCTGTTTTCTCGCGTTCTTGACGCCCATGCTTTCGTAATTAAGACGGAGTGATCATAATTATTGCATTTTTAGGTTTGAGATTCTGTTGGAATGAATAGTGTTTTTACTGTTCCTAAACAGCTTATAATACATTTTTTTACTTTTAATTAACGTAAAACCCATTTTTTTAGTCGTAATCTTATTCGTTTTATAGCTCTGTTTTTAGCGGATTCTTTCGAACACGTTCTCGTAATTGACGAAAGTTTTATCTATTAGATGTTTCTCGTAAGCATAAGTTACATAGCCATGATTGTAAACTTTTATAAAAAAATTATAATGTATTTAGCGTAAGGTATCACGTACAACTTGCGTATCTTCTTCGTTATTAATCCGAATTTTCGAGTTTCTTATCAGTTGGAATCTTATGAGATGTACTATCGTTTTTTTATTAAAAGCTAATATTTGATGTTATAAAAAATCGAACCAAAACAGAAGAAAGTTTGAGTTTTTGTGGATTTTAGACATGTTCTTAAGCTTGGATTTTTGTTCCACCTTATGCTTCAACACCTTTATTACATCTACTTCACAAAACATTTCCTATCTTATGTTTTACATTTATTAAAGTCCATCAGATCATACTCTTATCAGTGTGTTCAGATAAGGAAGTTTAACTACCCATTTATCTTGTAACTCATAGTTTAACATTAGGGAAACCTAATTTCTACATATACATGTTTATACTTAACAACATGTTTTAAATCACTTTATACATCCCTTTTAACTGGATTATTACCATTCATGTTGACAAGTGGTTAATAAGTCCATATAACATTAATCATAAGTAAATATCCATTTTACATATTCAAAAATACCCTAAATGGCGATTTAGCTAAAATATAAACATATGAAACACATAAATCTTAGTTAAGAAATGATTGTTAAGCTTTTTATTAACCTTGTGTGGATGATTAGAGGGAGAAAATAAACACCAATCCACCTTGTGATTAAAAATCTTGCCTTAAAATATTAGGATGTGGGAAACCATAATTTTTCCCAAGTTCGTTAAAAACACTTTCTTTCTTTTCTTGATTCTTCTTGCAAATGGTTATCCAACTTTGAAAACATTCTTTAGAATACCTTAATATGATGTGTGTATGATTGTGATTAATGATATAAAATCATAAGCAATCGACTTGGTTTGGTTGTGAGGGGGTTTTTGAGCGGGTGGGTATGTAGAATTACTAGGAAGAGGTTTTGTGTGTTTTTCTTTGTAAAAGGAATGATGTAAATGGAGTTTGCTAATTCATGTGGCATGCATATTTTTACCTACTTAATGAGATATGTTATGTGTCTAGTTGATGCATGCAAATGGTGGCAAGAAGGATAAGAATGCATGGTAAGGAAAAAACTAGAGCTTATCTTGTTAAGGAAAATGGCTAGTCATGGTTCAAGTTGCTTGCTAGATCTTTTATGAAGATATTTGTGAACTTTCCTTGGTCTAATCGTGTCCTCCTAGTCACTTATACATGAAATTATGCTTGTGTATAAGTTTTAGTATTGTTTTGATCTTTTATTATAATGAAATATTGCCATTATATTATGTTATAATGTAGTGATAGACTTAATAAGATGTTATACTTGCACATGGTAGAGGTTTGATTTGAATTTTTCAGGAAAAATATGTATTAAATGTGTATAAATACTTGGAAGTTTTAAATAAACTTTAAGTTTTGGGTACAAATTTTGAGGTAGTTGATGAAGCGTAGATAAGTTAACGTGCTTCAGGGGTAGGGCCTAAGTACTTTATCGTGAAACGTAACACCTTAACATAACGAATAAAAATAAAAGTGCAATGATATTAATTATTCTTAAATATTCATTTAACACTTGCTTGATGTCTAACGTTTTAATCGTTTTAATGCCTGTTTACATTGAAGATCATTTTTTAGTTTACGCGAGTTTAGTTTAACGATTTACGATTTTTTAAGAGCAAACGCGTAAATGTAAAAATCCTAAAATATAAAATTTTGGAAATTATAATGTCATACAATGACCTAAAAAACGAGGTGTGGTTATAGTCTTCCCCTGTTACAATGAGCTTTGCCTCAGGATTATGACATGGGCACTTGATGATGGTGCCGGTCTTGGTTGAAAGAGGTGTTGGATATTTCTTCTGAATGATCATCACGTTCCCACAAAACTCAGGGAACCCCGCCTAGAGTTCCATCGAACCTTGGACAATTAGGAATGGCTTCGCCCTACCTCAATGGTTTGACTTGGCGATCCATGATTTCTACAGGCTCTTCAACAAAAATGATGCTTGTCATACACCTTTAGAGTCCTTCCAACGGAACGACTAATGGATCGTTTAGAATAACATTTCTTCAAGTTGTTACATATGGAACGTATTGTGGACTGATCAGCTCTTGAGGAAGCTCAGCTTTGTAAGCAACGGGGCTCCAACCTTTTTCAACACTTTGAAAGGTTACCGACATATCTGGGTTTTTTTAACTTCCCAGTTTGCCAAAAAATGTACAACCCTTCTTTTTTTCCTAGGCGAACCTTAAGCATAACCTTTATCTCCAACTTCGAAAATTCCATTGGTTTACGCTTTTAGTAGCGTAGCTCTTTTGTCTGATCGCGAATGGCGAGTACCTGAATCCTTAGTTTTGAATCTGGATGATATCTCATTTGTGTTTCTTGCACTAATTCTGGACCAGGAGTTGAACGTGTCCAACTCGGCGCCCAACACACGAATTGTGAACGACCCTTTCGGACCATTAAAGTGCTTCAAACGGTTGTTAGCAGCCTTTATGGCTCGCTGATTAACTGTTATGTATGAAAACTCGACTAAATGGCAAATGTTTAACCCAACTATTTCAAAGTAGATTAAGACAAGCACGTAGCTATCTCGAGTGTTTGGATGGTTCCTCGCTTTGTCCATCGGTTTACGGGTGTTATGCAGAGTATCATATCCAAACTTGTACCCAAGCCTTCTGAAAGTGACCTCTTGGAAATTTAAGCGAATCGAGGGGTCTCGATCACAGATAATATAGGACAGGTGTTCCATGCTTGTGACTACCTCCCTTTAGGTTCTATTCTCTCCAGTTTATACCGTAGGATGGATCCCGTTTCCCTCATTGGCATAATATGGCAGACTTTGTAAGTCGGGTTAACGATCACCCAATTTAGTGTCATAACATTGTGACGACTTAGGAGCATTTCATGACATAATCCATAGTGATGTTTGTCCCACTTACTTAAGGTATCTCGAGTTGTACTAACAAACACGTATGGTCTCTGTTGTTCGGCCTTTTGACCTTAGCATCACTGTCAAATTATTTGCTAAACTTATGAGGTGGCGATGTTGGCTTTCATATTGGGCCTACCAACAGTTCTAGTCTCTTCATATCCTGGTACATCTTGTCAGAACCACATGAAATGAATAGAGATTTAGACTTGTGGGGACTCGTGCATGTTCACTGTCCCTAAGTAGCATACACATGGTAACCAACTCATGCAATTTATGCACAAAGTACCTTCCGCGACGTTGGTTCCCAACCTTTTCGTTTCTAAGTTTCTCCAGTCTTTTGAATTCTTCAACCTATATAACTCCAACCATCCTCCTTCTTGATGTTCTTCGGTTTTCATGCTTCAGTCTGAGCTTTCAGATGTGTTTTAGGAGATCCAAGCCAATAGTAATCATAAGGCCCGAACCCTTAGTAGTTCTCTTTCGTTCCTGCTTAGAGCAATATAAGCAACTACATTCGCTTCCCTGGGGTGATAAATAAAATTTCGTAATCGTAATCACTCAGCAACATGCTAAACCAGCACGTTGCCTATATTAATTCCTTCTTGATGCAAGTATTTGTTTGTATAACATTTTGTGATCAGTGAACACCGTGGCACTTGTTCCGTACAGATAGTCCTCCCAAATTTTTAGAGGTGCGGAAACACTACTGACCCCAAGTTCTAAATCAAGAGTCTAAGTTCTTTTCATGAATTTTTATCTGGCGTTGAGTGCAATATAGAAATCCTTTTCTCTTTGCCTAACACTGCGACCAAAAACCCTCTTTGAAAGCATGCAGTATGCGATGAAAATCTTCGCTTCCCTAGGTTAAGGCTAGGATTGGTGCATGCTTAGCTTTTGCTTCAATAGTTGAAAAGCTTGCCTTCTTGTTTATCGACCCAAACAAAATTGACACCTTTCTGGGTTTGTTTAGTATTGGTCATTATTTGGTGATTTTGAAAACCTTCGTTTGAATCTTCTATAATAGCCGGCAAGGCCCAAAAATTGGCGAATCTCTATTGGTGTTTTAGGAGATGTCCAATCTTTGATAGAGGAATAAGGGTCCGGGGCGTGTTACTTCTCAGATCAAAATTAACAAAGATTAAAATAAGAACGTCCCCAACTGTCATTTAAAAAGATGACATCTGGATTTAATAAAAGTATGTGTTACAAAATCCCGAAGCTTTACTTGTTTACTTGTTATTATTACAAGATTTCCAGCCATATAACAGATATACAAAAATGTAATGTGGCTAAATTCTTTAATGCATATGACTTCAAAAATATAAACCACAATGTATCCTTCGCACCTCGTGACTTAATGTCCTCTCCTGGAAAAAACATTGCATTTAAAAACTAGTCAACATAAAGTTGGTGAATTTCATAGGTTTTGTAAATGTATCATGCAGGACCGCAAGGACTTTCCGTGATAATGCAACAGTTGCTGACTTCACAAAATGTAAAATAATGATCGTTTTACTAAGCTCATGACACCGAATATAAGCTCGACATAGAATGGATATACAATATTAAATATTGTCCTACATATGCCAAGTGTTGCTGTTCTACCGTTAACATCACAAAATACTGTAATGTTATACGTTCGTTCTCCAGATGATAGCTAGTCACCCGAACGGGGAGGTCATCCCAAGTTAGATATATCTTTAATCACTCGCGCTTCTAAACTAGGAATTAAACAGGTCATGATTCATGGGCATGCATAGAGGGTATATCGCTATCAGGCAAACTAGTAATCATGATAAAATGTACACTTGCGTTCAATTTGTAAAACAAAGCATGTTTCTCACCCTAAAACTTGTAAATCAATAATTGTAAAAACATGGGGCTATGAACTCACCTTGAGTGAGTAAACTGATAATAAAATATCCCAAGTAAAGACACGTCACGCTAACGCCCGAATGCAACCTAGATATTATAGGTCGAGTCAGTATTCAAGTACGTTGTCTAACAACAACCGTATATAATCCTATATAGTTATCATCATACTATTGTTCGGGCTATCATAATTAAGAGGTCATGACATGACGTACGAGGAGTTAGGACACTTTAAATCGTAAATCCAACAACTCGTCAATACGCCATCCGAAGAAGCCTCATTATGAAATTCCCTAGTAATATAACACTTTGATAACTAATAACATATTTATTTCTATATAGCTATATCACCATCTAATCATTTAAGTGAAATCGTATTTATAAAGTAAAAACGTTTATAATTACGCCTTTAGTAAATATGACATAACTTTGTCATTTTAAGTTCGTTTCTCGCGTTTCTTACGCCCATGCTTTCGTATTAAGACGAGTGATCATAATACCATATTTTTAGGTTTTTGAGATTCGATGAATAGTGTTTTTACTGTTCATAACAGCTATAAAATCGTTTTTATACTTTTAATTAACGTAAAACCCGTTTTAGTCGTATCTTATTCGTTATAGCTCCGTTTTTAAGCGATCTTTTGAAACAAAAACGTTCTCGTAATTGAAAGTTTATATCATTTTATTGGAATTTACAAAGTATAAAGTTACTAGCCATTAATCATTAATTTTATAAAATTTATTTTATAAAGTATTTAGCGTCGTAAACTCGTAACTAGTGTATCTTCTTCGTTATAAATCAGATTTTCGAGTTTCTTATCATTTTAGAATCCTCATGAGATGTACTATCTTTAAAAAACATAATATGGCTGCTTCCAAAATTGAACCAAAATAGAAAGTTTGTTTTTTCCAAAATGTGTTTAAAACTTGTTTTTAGGACTTTTTAGCTTTACCACTTTGTTACAAACCCATTAGAACCCTTAATATCTTATGTCTTACATATATTAGGTCCATTAGGTCATGTTTTGTTCATGTGAGTCCAAGATAACAAGATTAACATGTTATTTTACCATTTTTACTTGTAACTCATAAGTTGACTTTTAGAAACCCTAATTTGCACTTAAACATGTTAATACTTAACCAACATGTTAAAACACTTATACATCCCTTTTAACATCATATTAGTATCCATATGGCATGTAAATAAGTTCACAAAACATTAATCATATGTAAAAATCCATTTTACATATTCAAAAGTACCCTAAATGGTGATTTAGCTAAATATAACATATGAACACATAAAATCTTAGTTATGAAATGATTAAGCTTTATATATAACCTTGTGTGGATGAGTAGAGAAAAGAAAACCAATCACACCCTTGTGATTCAAACTCTTGGCTTGAAAAATTAGAATGAAACCCTAATTTTTCCCAAGTAAACCCTTTCTTTCTTTTCTTGATTCCTTGCTTGCAAATGGTGAACCAACTCTTGAATTCTTCTTAGAATACCTTAAGTATGATATGTAAACACTAATATGGTGAAATAAAATCAAGCTATGGATTGTGTATAATATGAGTTTGATGCCGTGAGTTTGAGAGAGAAGAGAGAAAGATTTTTGTGATTTTTGGTTAAGTGTTTATGAAAGAAAAGAGTGAATGCATGTGCTATTTATAGTGATAGGAGATATATCAAGCCTCAGTGCATGTGCTAGGGATAGTAAGATAGGTGGCACATAGTAAGGCACAAGGAAACCAAGGGTGAAGTATCTAGATATTTTAGGGCCTTAGTCACCAACTTGATGATTCCTTGGTTCTATCCTTCAAAAATTCGGCCACACATATATATATATAGATATATATATATATATATATATATATATATATATATATATATATAAGATGAAATATAGATTATTTTGTGTTATTTGGTATGAATCGTGGTATTCTTTAAGCTTAGGGGTTATTTTTAGGTGCTTTCGGGAATGCCAAAACGGCAGTTTATCGCTAAAAAAAAAAAAGAAAAAAAAAAAAAAAAAAAAAAAAAATGAAAATAAAAAACCGTAATCATTTATACGTACCTAATAAAAATAAGATGAACAAAGTTATTAATTATCCTCTAAATAATCATATAACACTTGCTTGATGTAAACATTTAATTGTTTAATGCCCGTTTACATTGAATGATCATTTTTAGTTTACGCGATTTAACTTAACGTTTACAGTTTTAAGAGAAAACGCGTAAAACCCTAAAAATAAATTGTGCATTACATAATGTCATACAATGACCTAAAACACGAGGTGTTATAGTCTTCCCCTATTAAATGAGCCTTGTCCTCAAGGCTTATCATACGGCACTTGACGACGATGCAGTCTTGGTGAAGAGGTGTGGATATTTCTTCCTAAATTAATCTTTACGTTCCCATGTAAACTCAGGACCCCGCCTAGAGTTCCATCGAACCTTGACAATTGGGACACGGCTTCGCCTCAATTGCTTGACTTCGCGATGCATGAATTCCATAGGCTCTTCAACAAAATGAAGCTTGTCATCCACTTGGAGTCCTTCCAACGGAATGACTAACGGATCGTCAGAATAACATTTCTTCAAGTTGGATACATGAAACGTATTGTGGACCCTGCTTAGCTCTTGAGGAATCTCAAGCTTGTAACCAACGGCTCTAACCTTTTTCAACACTTTGAAAGGTCCGACATATCTGGGGTTTAACTTCCCCCGTTTTCCAAAACGTACGACCCCTTTCCAAGGCGAAACCTTTAGCATAACTTTATCTCCAACTTCAAACTCTATCGGTTTATGCTTTAAATCAGCGTAGCTCTTTTGTCGATCGCGAGCGGTTTGAATCCTTTGTTTAATTTAGATGATCCTCTTCGTTGTTTCTTGCACTAATTCTAGACCAGTGAGTTGAACTTGTCCAACCTCGGCCCAACACACGGGTGAACGACACTTTCGACCATAAAGTGCTTCAAACGGTGCAGCCTTAATGCTAGCATGATAACTGTTATTGTATGAAAACTCGACTAATGGCAAATGTTTAACCCAACCATTTCCAAAGTCGATTACGCAAGCACGTAGCATATCCTCGAGAGTTTGGATGGTTCTCTCGCTTTGTCCGTCGGTTTGCGGATGATATGCAGTACTCATATCTAAACTTGTACCCAAAGCCTTCTGAAGTGACCTCCAGAAATTTGATGCGAACCGAGGGTCACGATCACAGATAATTGAAACAGGTATTCCATGCTTTGTGACTACCTCCTTTAGGTACATTCTTTCCAGTTTATCCATAGGATCTGTTTCCCTCATTGGCATAAAAATGGCAGACTTTGTAAGTCGGTCAACGATCACCCAAATAGTGTCATATCCTTGTGATGACTTAGGAAGCTTCGTGACAAAATCCATCGTGATGTTGTCCCACTTCCATTGAGGTATCTCGGGTTGTACTAACAAACCCGATGGTCTCTGATGTTCGGCCTTGACCTTAGCATAGGTCAAACACTTGCTAACATAGGTGGCGATATTAGCTTTCATATTGGGCCACCGATATAGTTTCTTCATATCCTGGTACATCTTGTCAGAACCCGAATGAATAGAGTATTTAGATTTGTGGGACTTGTGCATGATCACAGTCCTTAAGTCGCCATAACATGGTAACCAACTCCTGCCATTTAAGCACATAGTTCCATCCGCACGTGGTTCCAACTTTTCCGTTCTAAGTTTCTCCGGATCTTTTGAATTCTCAACTAATATACCCCCAATATCCTCCTTCTTGATGTTTTTCTAGCTTTCGTGCTTTAGTCTAAGCTATCAGGATTTGTTTAGGAAGATCCAAGCCAATAGTCATCACTAAGGCCCAAACCCTTAGTGGTTCTCTTTCATTCCTGCTCAGAGCATTAGCAACAACATTCGCCTTCCCTGGGTGATAACAAATTTAACAATCGTAATCACTCAACAACTCTAACCAGCGACATTGCCTCATATTTAATTCCTTCTGATCAAGAATGTGTTGTAAACTTTTGTGAGCAGTGAACACCGTGTACTTGGTTCCGTACAGATAGTGCCTCCAAATTTTTAGAGCGAACACTACTGCCTCAAGTTCTAAATCATGAGTCGTATAGTTCTTTTCATGAATTTTTAACTGGCATGATGCATAAGAAATCACCTTTTCTCTTTGCATCAACACAGCTCCCAAACCCTTCTTTGAAGCGTCGCAGTATGCGATGAAATCTTCGCTTCCCTCAGGTAAGGCCAGGATTGGTGCACTGCACAGCTTCTGCTTCAATAGTTGAAAAGCTACTTCTTGTTTATCGCCTCAATCAAACTTAACACCTTTCTGGGTTAGTTTGGTCATTGTCTTGGCGATTTTTGAAAACCCTTTGATGAATCTTCTATAATAGCCGGCAAGGCCCAAAAATTGACGAATCTTTGTTGGTGTTTTTGGAGATGCCCAATCTTTGATAGATTCAATCTTGGGAGGGTCAACGTGAATACCTTGATAGTAAATCACGTGACCAAGGAATTGTACCCTGGAAATCCAGAGTTCACACTTGGAGAACTTGGCATACAATTCTTCCTTCTTAAGCAATTTTAAGATCTGCCTAAGGTGTTCTTCATGTTCCTTCTTACTTTTGGAGTAGATAAAATGTCATTGATGACAGACAAATACTGCCCAAGGGGCGAAATTAAGAAGCTGGAGTTTGAAATGTGGAATTTGAAGGTGAAGAGTACCGATGTGGTAACCTATAGCCAAAGTTTCCAAGAACTGGCACTAATGTGCGATCAGATGTTTCTGGAAGAAATAGACCAAGTTGAGAAATATGTCGGTGGCTTGCTCGACACGATCCATAGCAGTGTGATGGCAACTAAGCCAAAAACTATGCAGGATGCCATTGAGTTCATCACTGAACTCATGGATAAGAAGATCAACACTTGGGCTGAACGTCAGGCTGAAAACAAAAGAAAGTCTGATGACACCGCCATTTACAATAGAACCGGAGCTCCCAAGGGTAAGGAACTTGGTCTTATGAAGCCTTTGTCCGTAAGTTCATGTAGTTGCTCCGCTAGCTCCTTCATTTCGAACGGTGCTAATCTATATGGTTCCCGTGCTACAGGTGTAGCACTAGGTACTAAATCAATTTGAAACTCACTTGTCGAGTGGGTGGTTTACCGGCATAGTCTCTGGAAAACTTTATGGATAATTCTTGACAACTGGCCATCTTTAAAGTTGTTTCCCCCTTTGACTAGTCTTTGTTTTGGTGCGGTGAATTTGCTAAAGAATACGTGGGCATCCCTTCGTTAAATACTCTTGAGCCTTAGTATACCGAGATGATGTTTAATCGGGTTCCCGTGTTCATTGCTGCTTCCGTCACTCGAACGCATTAAAATTTAGTCTCATAAAAGGAATACGGAACGATCTTTTCCGCACAGACAAAAACGGAATGGTACTTTCGCTCAACCAATCCTCATACCATTATCTCGTTAAAATACCTAGTTTACAGGCGATTAGGGTCTATGTTAAAAGGATGATTTAAGAAGTTTAACGTACAACCCCGAATAATAGTGTTTAACCCAACAATTTGCCTGTCGGCTAGTTTGACATTATAATCATGATCTAATGCAGTTGGAGTGATAACAATTCGAGAGCTAAATGCAGTAGATACAAAACTCATATCTGCACCGGTATCGAATAAAATAGATGCATATTGGTTATTTAGGAGAAACGTACTCGTGACGACATTGTTGTCCGGGTTTGCCCCTGCATTGCCCACGGTGTACTCCTGTGCCTGTGCCACTATGGCATTTCCAACCCGATTACCCCGGGTTGGGTGTTGTTCTTCAATTTTAGACAATCCCTCTGAAATGCCATAAGCAACCAAATTCAAAAACAAACGTTGCCCCTCTGATTAGCCCCAGTGTTGACATTTGGGGGATTCCTGCAGTCACGAGATAAATGACCAAATCGGTTGCACTTGTGGCATTTGGGAGCACAAGGACCATCATGGTGATAGTTAAATTTTGAACACAGAGGTCCAGGCCCTCCGTATGGTCTCATGTCACCATTTCATGCGGCATAAGCTCTTCCATTGTTTTGTCTCTTGTTTGGTTGTTGATTTTGGTTGTTCTGGCGGATGTCATCTGACTTTCTTTTGTTGCAGCCTGACGTTCAGACTAAGTGTTCGTTTTCTTGTCCATGAGTTCAGTGCAAACTCAATGGCATCCTTGCATAGTTTTGGCTTGTTGCATCACACTGCCAAGGATCGTGCGGGCAAGCACCGATATATTTTCTTCAAATTGGTCTATTTATTCCGGCATACATTAACGATGCCACTATTAGTGCCAGTTCTTAGAAACGTTGGCTATAGGTTACCACATCGGTACCCTTCACCTTTAAATTCCACATTTCGAACTCCCAGTTTCTAATTTCGCCCCTTGGGCAGTATTTGTCTGTCATCATCTTTTTCAGTGTCCTCCATGGCATTGCATGGGCAGCTTCATGAGTAGTGGTCTTAACGTGGGAGTTCCACCATGTAAGAGCATTTCCTTGCAGGGTACACGTAGCAAATTTTGGGCCTGGATGTTATATACAGTTGCCTATGCTGTAAACAAACTCTATCTTTTCAAACCACTGAGTGAGTCCAACCACTCCCTCAGTGCCCTTGAAGTTCAAGGGTTGGCATTTTAGGAAGTCCGGGTAGGTGTATTCACGAAGCAAATTGCACAGGCCTTCTGGCACGTTCCTGGAAGTTGGATATCATCGCCATTTGGTTGCATCACGTGCTGTCTGTGCAGCAGTAAGCCTTTGTTAATCTATTGATGAATATGGGCATTGGTGACAGAATGTAGTGGTAAATAAAAAAAAAAAACGATGTGTCCTGACTGGTGTTGGTGTTGCACCTGGGTTTAACCTCGTGGTCCTTCTCTTTGGTGCCTGGATTTTCTTTTAATCACAGAAAACTTATTATCCGTTAGATTCACTAAAATCTATAACTATGACATTTAACATAGACACAATTAAATAAAACGAGGTTCACATCACACAATGAAATGTACAAATTATTATTGAAATTAAAACCATGTATAACCAAATCGACATTTCATTTTAATAAATTGATTTCATAGATAAACGTAAACCGTCATTTCTATAATTAACTTGGAAAAACATACATGTTCGGTTCAGATACAAGATGATTACTACACTTAGGTTACAAGACAAAAGAAACAACCTAAAGCCATACTAGCCGGGATATACCCGTAACACTTAGTATGTTGTACAAGATAGATAATACCTGAACAAAAGACCTATACTGGGTAGCTAAACAAAACAAAAGATCTATACAGTCTGCTAGCTAGGAATAACCCATAATACTTAACAGGCTGCATAGCATAGCTACAACATAACCAAATCTAGGAACTGCTACCAGCCTCCCCTGGTGCATCAGGCTGTGCCGGACCTTTTGCGGGTCCATGCTGCCTCTGAAACTCGACCATCTGAGTCTGTAGTCCTTTCAGCAACTTTAATGCCTCAGCCAACTGGACCTGCCTCTGGTAGTCTGCCTGTAGCATCTCTAAAGTCACAACCTGACTCTTACGGTCAGCTGCCTGCAACTGTGAAATCACTGCCTGCTGACCCATCACTACAGAACGTAATGCCAAAATCTCTGAACGTGTCATATAGCTAACCTCTATGGAGCGTCCCCATGCCTCTCGAGAAACCAGAGCCTCCTGATCTAGTAGTCGTGCAGTCTCATAGTGGTACTGACTATCATCAAACAATGTCTCAACACTCTGATATATCTGGGTCTGCCTGTCCTGAGTATCCTCTATCACAGCATAGATATCCTGTGTGTCCTGCTCCTGGACTGCAGTAAGCTCAGTCACCCTAGCATTGACCCCTCCAAGGGTCATCGGTGCTACCTCCTCAACAGCCTCTCTTGGGTCTATCCAAACATCTCTAATCCCATAGCCGACCTCCTCGGCTCTCCGTCGTCTGATCTCGGTATCCATAGTACCGACAAACCCATAGTCTGCCCTACGACCTCCAACCGGTCTAGTGGCAGCTACAGCTGAACTCTCTCCAATCTCGTACCTAGGACCAAGGTCAATACCCAACTCTTTCCCAGTGGTAGTGTAATCTCGGGACTGTCTGTCTTTATGTGGTCCCAACAGAAGATAGTAACAAAAAAAAAAAAATGCCTATGGTGGTGATGCAGGTAATACAGATGTTTGTGATACATGGAAAATGGGGGTGAAGGTTATATGTGGTAATTGGAGGATGATAGTGAGTAAGTGGTGTGGTGTTGGGGTGTTTAAGCAAGGAAGTCTTGACCTTTCCTTAGGAGTACAGTAATATGGATGCTAATCCGGATAGATATCCTGGCAGTCATACGGTGTACAGGTGGGACAGAATTGGCCGGAGCTGGGTGCTCCTCCTCCTCTTCCTCGTCCTCCTCATCATCATCATCCTTATCAGCAGGGTAATCAGCTAGATCCTCCTCGGGATCCTCATCGTCCTCCTCCTGCTCCTCCTCCGGATTAGACTCAGGAACATATCCTGGTGAATCTGCAGTGGGTGAGGCAGCAGCAGGTAGTGGCTGCTCCTCGGCCGAGAGTATCTCATCCTCCTGTGGTATGTACTCAGGGTACATTGGCTCAGGAAAAAAGTCCAGTGGGGGAGGTGACTGCGGCTCCTCAGGGCCAGGTATGTAGTCAGGCGATGGTGGAACCTGATAAGCAGCCATTATGTAAGCATATGGGTCCTCTGGCATAATGGGTGGTCCATCGACTCTTGGTGAACCAATGTCTGAATCGTCCTTAACTGGAATGGATACTGATGTGTATGTAACTATAGAATGCTCAGTAATCTTGACATGTATATCTGAAATCAAAATTAGCTTATGTAATTATGCTAATATAAGACTTTTATCCTTATATACGTAATATCTTATAAATATGTATATCAATCATGAATGCATCTAGTTCAACCAACTAATGCATAATTAATGTATGTGTGTCCCGTGAAAACCCTTTTTGTATGAATGCAATGTTTGAAAACGGTTATAGTCAGCAAAACATTTAACCTGGTTTCTCTATAACTTGCCTCTGATACATAATTTGTACACCCCAATGGATCGCAGCGGAAATAAGGGTCCGGGGCGTGTTAACTTCTCTGTCAATAACACAAGATAATTAAGAACGACTAAAAAGTCATTTAAAAAGTGTTTACATTGTATTTAACTAAAGTATGTGTTACAAAAGCCCAAAGTTCTACTTTTTTACTTGTTATATTACAAAGATTTCTAGCCCATAACAGATATACAAAATGTAATGCGACTAAATCTTTAATGCGTGACTTCAAAATATAACCACCAATGTATCCTTCGCACCTTGTGCTTAATGACCTCCTGAAAAACATTGCATTTAAAAACGTCAACATAAAGTTGGTGAATTTCATAGGTTTATGTAAATGTATATGCAGGACCGCAAGACTTTCCCAGTGATAATGGAACAGATGAAGGACATCACAATAATGTAATTACGTTTTCCTAGGCTTTTTGACACCGAAGCTCGACATAAATGAATACAATATATAAATATTTCCTACATTGCCCGTGATGATGTTCAACCCATAACATCCAAAATCCGACATGATATACGTTCGTTTCCAGTGATAGCTAGTCACCCGAACGGGGAGGTCAATCCCAAATAGATCTATCTATAATCATTCGCGCTTACATTCTAGTAATTGACAGTTCATGATTCATGGGCATAGTGGGTTATCGCTACTTAGGCAAAACGTAATCATGATAAAATGTACACTTGCGTCCAATTTGTAAAAATGCATTGTTTCTCACCCCCAATAATTGTAAATTTATAATGTAAAACATAGGGCTATGAACTCACCTTGAGTGAGTAAATTGATAATAAAATATCCCAAGTAAAAACGCGTCACGCTAATGCCCGAATGCAACCTAGTTAATATAGGTCGAATCAGTATTCAAGTACGTTGTCTAACAACAACCATATATAATCCTATATAGTTATCATCGTACTATCGTTCGGGCTATCATAATTTAGAGGTCATGACATGACGTACGAGGAGTTAGGACACTTTAAATCGTAAATCCAACAACTCGTCAATACGCCATCCGAAGAAGCCTCATTATGAAATTCCCTAGTAATATAGCACTTTGATAACTAATAACATATATATTCTATATAGCTATATCACCATCTAATCATTTAAGTGAAATCGTATTTATAAAGTAAAAACGTTTATAATTACGCCTTTAGCAAAAATGACATAACTTTGTCGTTTTAAGTCCGTTTCTCGCGTTTCTTACGCCCACGCTTCGTATTAAGACGGGTGATCATAAAATCTACATTTTGGGTTTTTGAGATTCTGTGATGAATAGTGTTTTTACTGTTCATAACAGCTATAAAATCGTTTTTATACTTTTAATTAACGTAAAACCCGTTTTAGTCGTATCTTATTCGTTATAGCTCCGTTTTTAGCGATTCTTTCGAACACGTTCTCGTAATTGAAAGTTTTATCATATTATTGATGTTTACAAAGTATAAGTTACTGCCATGAATAGTAATTTTTATAAAATTTGTTTTATAAAGTATTTAGCGTCGTAAACTCGTAACTAGCGTATCTTCTTCGTTATAAATCCGATTTTCGAGTTTCTTATCATTTTGGAATCCTTATGAGATGTACCATCTTTATAAAACCTAATAAGGCTGTTAACAAATTCGAACCAAAACAGAAACTTTTAAAGGTTGTGATTAAAACATGTTTTAAGCTTGATTTTTTTGTACCATTAAGCTTCAACACCTTGTTACAAATACTTTACAACAATTATATCTTATGTCATACATATATTAGATCCATTAGATCATACTTTGCCCAAGAGAGTCCAAGATAACAAGATTAACATGTTATTTACACCATTTTCACTTGTAACTTATTAAGTTAACATTAAAACCCTAATTTGTACATATACATGTTTATACTTAACCAACATGTTAAAACACTTATACATTCCTTTTAACATGATATTACCATCCATATAACATGTAAATAAGTTCACAAAGCATTGATCATATGTAAAAATCCATTTTACATATTCAAAAGTACCCTAAATGGTGATTTAGCTAAATAGAGCATATGAACACATAAAATCTTAGTTATGAAATGATTAAGCTTTTAAATAACCTTGTGTGGATGAGTAGAGAATGAGAAAACAAATCACACCCTTGTGATTTACACTCTTGGCTTGAAAACTTAAGGTGAAAACCCTAATTTTCCCAAGTAACCCTTGCTTCCTTTTCTTGCTTCCTTCCTTGCAAATGGTTAACCAAGCCTTGAAATATTCTTAGAATACCTTATATATGATATGAGAATGCTTGTATGATGATAGAAAATCAAGCAATGGATTGCTCAAAATAATGATTTTGAGCCGTGGGTTAGCAAGAGAGACAAAGAGATTGATTTTGTGATTTTCTTGTAAAGAAATGTCTTGTGTGAGTTTTCTATGACCCTTGCATGCCTATTTATACTACTTGGTAGATATTATGAGATATTATGGTGTCTAGTTGAAGCCATGCAAGGTGGCAAGGATTAGAAGACTTAGGAAGAAGGTTGGAGCTTATCTTGGATAAGACTTGGCTAGTCATGGTTCAAGTGGATGCAAGATGCATGTATGAAGATATTTGTGAAGCTTCTTGGTCTTATCTAGGCTTAGTATACATACATATACACGTTCATATGCTAGGAGGGGGATTAGAAAATATCTTTGATCTTTATTTGGTGTATAAATGTATTATTTGTGGATAAATGTAGTATAGATTAAATACAATGTATAACCGTAACCATAAAAAAAAGATGAATAAGTTGTAATTATCCTTATATAATCATTTTAACACTTGCTTAATGTAACTCAATTTTAATTGTTTTATTGCCAGTTTACATTGAATGATCATTTTTAGTTTACGCGATTTAGCTTAACGATTACGATTTAAAAGCAAACGCGTAAAACCCTAAAAATAAATTGTGAATTACATAACGTCGTACAATGACCTAAAACACGAGGTGTTATAGCAAGCCATTTAGACATGTTTTGAAATGTTTGAACTTCCGTTCGAGCTTCATTTAAAGACTCGTGTCATTATTGAATGACATTTCTAGGTCCGTAAATGTTATCGATAAACGGAAGACATGTCTTGGAAAAGTCTATTTATTTATTTATTAATTAATCTAATTAATTTTTTTTTGAGAGTTTATATATTCTGATTTTTCTGGATTTTTGTGGGTTTTATATTTTTGTATTTTCTTTTTGATGATGAATATGTACATATTTACATAGGATACTTGAAGTAAATACTTTAGTCATCCTTATCATCCTGAAGACGTTTGGGTGTCTCTGGCTTCATACTCTTCATGCCAAGCCACTAGAGAATGAATTCAAATCGTTCTCTGGGCAGTGCCTTAGTGAATATATCACGCAGTTTGGATACTCTGTCCTCAAACGAAATACAACTCATCCACCTCCTTTCGTTACTTGTTCTCTGCATGAATTTGATGGGTTTTTTCGGATGTTGATTTATCTCTTTTCCGTTTGTGTTTAGACCCTGGAGTGCTGGGACGATGGTTGCAGATAGATCTATGGCACTCTAGTTGTCACAATACAAGGGATTTGATTGTATCATATGGCAAAGCGTAATCCGTAATTAAGACGCATCCATAGATTTGG
Organism: Tanacetum coccineum; assembly: GCA_026074375.1. Taxonomy (NCBI): domain Eukaryota; kingdom Viridiplantae; phylum Streptophyta; class Magnoliopsida; order Asterales; family Asteraceae; genus Tanacetum; species Tanacetum coccineum. The sequence continues at coordinate 28,310 of BQNB010033683.1, read as the reverse complement.
GCACAGCAACGAGATACATCTGCGATGTATTCAACCTCTGTGAGATGGAGATGGCGACGTCTGTTTGTTTCTTTGATGAACAAACTAACCAACTTATCATTTAAGGAACTGAGCATGCCAGATGTGCTTCTTCGAGTGTCTTGACAACTGCTATGATTGCGTCTGCGTATGCGAGGTTAGTGCCATGGCTTTCGGTGTCTCTTCGGATTACCAAAGACCTATATTTATGGATCCTTGGAGATACCGAAAGGACCCCGTTTAACTGCTTTAATGGTACTTTTAGTGGGCTTAGATTTGATATCTTAGCACACTGCACACAGCAAAAAACCATATGGTAGGTCTATGGCTGTGAGATACATCAGGGAATCCATCATTACTGCGATATTTGAGTCTGGTTCAACCGGGATCCTGAGAGGTCCTCATCAGTTTTGTTCGCTCACCAGGGATTTGTGTCAACTGGGTTTACTTTTATGAAGATCAAATTTCTTTAAAAATCTCTTTAGGTATTTAGATTGAAGTTATGAAAACGCCTCTAGGATTCTAAGAATTTGTAAGCACTTAAGAAAAAGGATATTTGACCCATCATCGACATTTGAAATTTAGAGCTCATTTCATTAGAAAAACGGTCACAGTCTTTGGGGTCGATCGAGGCAAATATGATATCATCAACATATATTTGAACAATGAGAGTGTGTTTGCCTGTTTTTCAAATGAACAAGTTGGATCGGACTACCACCCTGGGAGAATTCTTTGTGACAAAAGAAACTTCGACAAAAGTGTCATACACGCCCGGGGTGCCTTGTCTTTTAACCCATAAAGAGGCGTTCTTCAAAGGACGGTAGATGATGTGGACGATTCTGGGTCAACGAAGCCTTCTGTTGGCTCACTTAGATTCTTCTTAAGCTGCATTTAAGAATGCAGTCATCGTAGTTTTCACGTCCATTTGATAAACTGTCATGTTTTTGCTGGCAGCATTGGCAAGAAATATTCTGATAGCTTCAAGTCTGGCGACCGGGGCGAAGGATTCTTCAAAATCAAGACCTTCTTCTTGACGATATCCTTTCGCCACAAGACGTGCCTTGTTTTTCAACACGTCACCATACTCGTCAAGTTTCACCTTATAAATCCACTTGAGAGCAATAATCATTGCATAGTCTGGAGGTGGCACTAATTCCCATACGTCTAGTAGATCAAATTCATGGATTTCATCTTGCATGGCTTGAAACCAGCAGTCTTTAGTAACAGCGGATTTGAAGTTTTTTGGTTCGACTTTGGATAGTACTGAATTGTAGAAGCACCACAAAGCATCTGTAGCAAGCTGTTTCCGAGTGGATACCGGTCGAGAAGGGTTCCCAATAATATTATCAAGAGGATGAGAGTCGGTCCATTTGCGGAGATGTTCATGAGGTTGAGTGGATTGGTTGGGTGTAGTAATCGTGAGTATCCCAGAAGATGATGCTTCAGAGTTCGGGTCTGGGGCGAACACATTAACAAATGGTTCGTGCTCAGTTGTAGCAAATGGATTTACTTCAAAAGAATGCTCAGTTGCAACACCGTGATGTACCGAAGATGATTGATGAGCCGAGGATGATGGTGAATGACTGCCTGATGGTGCATCGTGATCAAAGGAGATAGATACTGATGGACCGGTTGGAATGACCAGGGGTGGAACTGCGGGGACATGAGGCATCTAATGATCACCCATTGGAGTCTCAAAATATTCATCAAACATCGGTTGAAACAACAGCTCCAAATCTTTATTGGTAGGAGGTACATATGGAATAGCATGAGCAGAATTAGGTATGAGCCCTGAACTTATAGGTCCAGGCGTCAAAAGGTTATGATTGGGTCCTGAACTGGAGTGTACAGGAGCCGTTTGCTCAGTCAGCTCATCGAATGTAACGTGAATGGTTTCCATTATTTGTCGGGTCCGTTTGTTGTAGATTCTGTAACCCTTCCTGTTTGGTGCGTAACCAACAAAGAACCCAATGTCTGCTTTAGCTTTCAATTTGCCAAGATCTTCGCTGTCGTTTGTTTGGTACAGAGAGTCCCCCCCGAAAAATTAGCCCCCAAATATACGTAGGAAAGAGAGATCCGGTTTCTTGTCATGCACTAGTTCATATGGGGTTTTGTTGTGAAGAGTATGTATAAGGGATCGGTTTTGAGTGTAACAGGCAGTAGCCACAACTTCTGCCCAAAGAAACAAGGGAGCTTTGGAGAATATCAGCATTGTCCGAGCAGCTTCAACAAGAGTGCAATTCCTTCGTTCAACAACGCCATTCTGTTGAGGAGTTCTCGAAATGGTCTTTTTGTGAGTAATGCCAACGCTTTCATAGAAATCTGTCAAATTTTTATTAACGAATTCGGTGCCATTATCAGTCCGCACGAATCGGACAATTTTATTGAGACCGACTTGAAGTTGTTTTACAGATTGATTACAAAAATGGTAGTCTCATCTTGGATTCATGATACTTCACCCATGTAAACCTGGAGTAGTCATCGACTATTACCAAAAATGTATTTTCTTCCCATTTATACTCTGCACTCTTAGCGGTCTACATAAATCCATGTGAAGGGTGTGTAAAACTTCTGTAAATTGGTGTTAATCGTCTGGGTTTGTGGTAGATTTTCCTGCTCTTTCCCCCCCATGTTTGACATGCCGACCACAAAATGTTCCTTTTCAAACCTTTAACCGAGGGTAAACCTCTAACAGATCTTTACGAGCTAGATTATTGAGAGTGCCAAAGTTTAAGTGATTCAGGCGACAATGCCATAACCAGGATTTGTTCTTGGAGGCTTTAGACAGTAAGCAAATGGGAGAGGACCTCATCATTATCTTCAACAGACAAATGGTATAAGTTCGTACCAACGACCTCTTAATTCGTCGACACACTTCTAAGGTCGGACGAAGGCATGAGTGCTTTTGAAAGGCCAGCTTCAAAGATCGAATCACAAAATTGACCTGACCAGAGACAGGAAATGGTTATGTCCAAGTTCTCTACATAGGTATACCCTAGAAAATTACACTGTACCAATGACATAATCCCATATCTCATAATTGCACCGCAAATTGGTCTGTTTTCCGAATCGAACAGTCCCAATAAACATTTTCACGTAATCCCTGAGCCTGGTGAACGATCTCAGTATAGTTTTTGAGCAGCCTTAGTCCAAATACCAGAGAACGATCTGTACAACCTGCATTTAAACAAAGGCAAAAATGGAGAGTTGGATACATTGGATCCCCAATTGCAATTGGGGTCCAGTTGGTTAGTGCACGCAAGATTATATGCTACAGGGACGGTCGGCCGTACGGGTAGGACTCGGAAAAAGTGGGTACGGCCCCCCCCCCCCCCCCCCCCCCCCCCCCCCCCCCCCCCCCACTCAAGGAGGTGGGCTAGGCCCCGCAGCATGGTTAGGCAATAGTTTCCTGTGTGTATTTGTGTCGGATCAGCTGAATAAAACAGTGACGCTTAGGAAGTAGAACTCTAACTAAAGGAGCACTGTCTGCCTAACGAGAGAAGTCTCACCCGTGGGCTTCCATTGTTTTGTAGGCTAAGACCTTAGGTGGAGGTATTCCTAGTTAAAGGGCCACTTGATTCCTAAAGGTATAGGCTGTAAGTGTGTTACCCACGGCATGGCGATGTTGCGTAAACAATTTCCTTGTGGCCTTCCAAACTTGCTTAACTTGCTTAACTCACCACACTTTAGTGGCAGAGGATTGCTTCACACACATCTCAGAATGCACAACACATTGATCATGATTAACAGAAATTAGCATTTGTTACAAGTTTTGCAAGAAGTATTAGAATTCGAATTAATTACAGTTATGCTATAGCTAATACTAGAATCGAACAACAATTTCTTATGTTTCTCAATTCGACTATTATCCTAGATTGGGCTTCTACTTGTTTCAAGGATTTTAGCTGGCATTGGTCCTATCTTTCTTTGTATTTCTCCTAGGCTTTGATCCTGCTAGCTGCTGAGGCACTTTTATCCTGTAGAGGGGAATTCCTAAGTTGTTTGTCGACAGTTATTTTTTAGGCTCAACTTGTGGTGTGTCTTTGTGTTATGAGTCGTGGTTTTCATGTAGGTTCGCAAAAGTAACTCCCTTTTTCCCAAGAGCTCATAAACAATCCGAAATCCCCTGAAGTTCTGAATTGGTAGAGGCATTTTGTTTATTGCGCGGGCCAAAGTTTTAGGACATGTGCCTATTACATATTCTAACAGCTCCTGAGAGTGTTTAGTGTAACGGCAAGCAGATGCAAGAGAGGTATCCAATGGTCTTTCTACCTTAGCATCCTCTACTATTTCACGAAGGGTTTCTACATTTTCCTTAAGGCGTTTGATATAGTGTAGATGCACTTCTCGATTCTTCTTGAGTCGAGAGGGAATTGGTTCAGTATCTTTAGGATATATTCTCCAGGAGGCCAGCACCTTAGGTTTACAATCAGGTATAGTGACACATTTGGAAGTCTCTCTAAGTTGATCCTTAAGGTGTTCAATTTCAGATAACAAAGAGTTATTCTGGTCAGTGGTTTTGGCACGCGTTATTTTAATTGAATCATACAACTCCTTATAATGCTGCTTAACTTTTGCATTTTCTGCCCTAAAGCATTCATTGAGATCGTGAAGGGCATTGAGCTTTGCAGTTAAATCTTTGTTCTGAGAAACTAAAGCCTTAAGGTCAAAAATAGGATCTGTATCACTATTCTTCTTTGTTAAGCGAGAGATTTTCTCCTTTAATTCACGAATCGTATTGCCTCGACTTTGAATCTGTTCATTTAGTTTCCCAATCATAAATAGTGAATCAAATGAAGGAGCATCCGAAGATGTCACTGGTTTTTTGTTTCTAAAACGTTCTTTGAGATTTTGATACTTTAATTGTAAGTTGAAGTGTTCAACTTCAAGTTTGGAGAAATGTTTTATCATTGAGTCGTGATCATCATTTTGAATCTTGTTTCTCAGATTAAAATTTTTAGATTCAAGGTCGGCAATACGTTTCTGAGCACTAGTGAAAGCATCATGCATGTCAGAAAATCTAGACACGTTTAGTACAGAATCCGTTGCAGTATAAAACACATCTTTGGACAAACATTCAACAACTAAGTTCTCATTGGTGATGAGAAGGTTTTTTGTTCATCTCACCAACTCAGTATTCCCTTTGAATGAGTTGTCTCATTCTGGTCCACCTCGGCTTCCAAATTTTCAAAAACGGCTTTCATTGCCCTAACTTCAGTGACTAGAGATTTTTGAATTCCTTCAAAATGTTCTTTGAGTAGATTGAAAAATGGAATTACTTTGGTTAAGTAACACCTTTTTGTTTGTTCAAAACCCCTTTCCCCTTCAGTTATGCCCGTTGGTGTGATACGCTTTTTACAAGTTTTCTCAAAATCCCAAAATAGTTGAGTAATTACATACAGACCAATATTTACTTGACTTGTAGTTGGAAAGGTTCTTAAGGGATACCAGATTGGGCCGGAATTTTGGGAGGTACACATTGCAGGTGGTAGGACAGGCAGGGGTGTTGCATTGGCCTTTAGCTCTTCGGTCTTTCGTTTTGCTAGATCTATGGACCAAAATACTTGCTCAGGTGTCAGTTGAGTCTGGGGGTGAATGTTGCATGAAATTTTCTTTTTGAGTAGTTAGGATGGCGTAATGTTAACCCTTTTTCCACAAGACAGAGTATTATTTTCACATGCAGTTTATTCCTAGTTAGCTTCAGCTAACTCTAATTCTTCCTCAGACGTTGATACAATTACTGGCACATGATGAGGCTTAAGAAGTTCATCACCATCATATAGTACCGGTTGGGCCTTTTTGGCCTGTCTAAGGTAAAAAGGGTTCTAGGCACCATAGTGGCATAGTTTTAGTTCTTTTGATCAATACACCGAGTAGGATGTAAACATCCAGATGGACAGTTTTGAATGGATTGATCTTATGAGTGAAGCTTTTTCTAAGTTTATTGTTAAGGTGGATTTCAAAATTGCGGAAAAAGTAGTAAGGTGTTTAGACTCTTTCTGTTTAAACTCTTGTTTCAACGTCGTTACTAGTTTCTTCAAATTATCTATTATTTTCCATAGTTGACTTAAGTTGTAACTTGAGAAGAATGAAGTTCCTTTTAAGATTTTCTTCCATTTTATTGATGAATTTGAATAAGCATAGCATATGATAATCCATTCGTTGTTCACGTTCAGTCAAGCCCTTCAAATTAGCACGTTTGCTCATAGAAGGCAACCTGTTACTTGATAGATCTTTATTTTCAGTGGTCTATTGGGTCATGAGGGATTCGAACGCATCATTAACAGGCGGATACCATACACTATGTAGGGCGGAAGTGCCACAAATTGGTACACACAAAAATTTCATTGATCGACAAATATTGTTCATTATGGAATAACATTATCGGTTACCCATATGGGACATAGTTGTGTTATATACCATCTGAAGGTTGTATTTATTAGGAATCTCATGTTCGCTCTGATTAGAGACACTGATGATCATAGCATTTCTAGTTTTATGATACATCGATAATGATTGATGCATTGGAATTTTTGGACCAGCTTGAGGATTTGTTGACCCGACTGCGGGACAAATTGGCATGAATATTGACTGAGCAGGTCAGGTTCCATCATAACATTCAGGACTCAAAAGCGTCACATTCATCTGCCTGGAAGATGTTATCCTCATTCAGAGCTAAGTCTTGGACTGGTTGATTATCCACATCTGCATCAAAGGTGTTGCCCTGTTTCAACCAGCCAGAAAGAGTAGTTTCATCTTTCATCCCATAAACTGCACCATTCTCTTGGGCTTGCATCAGCGACACCTTGTCCTTGAAATAATCAAAATTATGTGGACGCTTTGGCTGAGTACAGTTCCTTGCAATATGTCCAACTCCATTACAATTATAACACTTGACCGGTTTCCCTTGACCAGCATTGGCAATTCCAACATCTATTTGTGCTCCCTGGCCATTTCCTGCTGTCCATTTCCCCGTAGGCAAACGACTCTGTTCTGTTCTGTGCCCTTGACATTCTGAACTTACAACCCGACCATCTTGAAATAGTTGCTTGATTCCGGGTGTTAGATGGGTTTCGAAGTTGATTGGTGGTCTGGAGGAAGCGGGGTTGCTTTAGTAAGGTTGGGAAAGGTTTCAAGCTGCCATTTGTTTGGTAGGTTGTCTAGTATTTCATCAGTTTGTCTAAGCTATTGAGTGTATCTAGAGTCAATTTGTGATAATTTTCAGGAATTGTGGATTATTGTGCGTGATATAAGGGTTTGTTGATGAAGAGGGACAGCCAGGGATATTGATGAGACTGGACATTGTGTGATTGGGCATGAGGTTGGGGACGTGATTACAAATTGCAAGTTGATCATTCATTACAGGAGTGATTTTTCTCTCAATAATCAGTCGATCTTGAGCAGCATGCTTCTCATGTTGTTTTAAGTATGCATACAGTGTTCGTGATTTGTCTCTTTCAGACTTTGTTGAGTTTAATGGCTGTCACGAACCTATCCCAGTCAGATACCTATTGTTCACGAACTTGGATTCAGTCCGTAAAATGTAGGCATTGTTATTCTGATATTCCTCATGTCGTTGACCAGCTTGTGAAAGCGAACATAGTACTCATTGATATTTTCACTTGGAAGCATCTTGAACCTCTCAAACTCAGTACAATTGAGATTCTCTATCTTCTTTTGTGAGTTCAGAACCAGCCAGTGCATTTTGGACGTTGTCCCAAAAATGCCTTTTGATTTTAATGTTGTGATTGAGGAGCTTGTAGATATCTTTGGGAGTCCTTCGAAGGCACAATATTGGTGGCACGGACATCTGCATAGTATTGTTTCTTCTTTGTGTCACTAAGGTCCTCATATGTACGAGGCCTTTCTGGTCCAAGAAGGACACCTCCCTCAGGGGTAGTTTCGAGGGCATCCCTTGTGGTTGCAAGCTCAAATGGTCCTTGATCAATCGTTGCAGAATTGCACCCCAATCCATTTTCCTTTCCCCTACAGTACAATCGGATTCGTTGTGACCATGATTCGTAATCAGTCCTATCGAGCATAGGAGGGCGCGGTTTTCGGAAACTGCCGTTTGAATAATCTTGAATTAACTAGACATGGTTGAGTACTTGTATTATGATAAACTTTGGATCGGTACAATGATTAGTGATTGTATGTTAAAAGTGATGATTGTTTGTTTGATTAGGTGATTTGGTTGGGTTGAAATAAGTTAACGTAATGAAGATAATGAAACTTAGGCAAAACGCAGTGAAGAACCCTAGACAAAACGCAGTGAAGAATGAAATTTTGCCAGAGTAACTTTTTATCAAAACGCAATATGGTCTTCAAGCAAAGCGCAATGGAGGTCTTGAGCAAAATGCAGTGATGTTGAAGCAAAACGCAATGATGAATGAAATTTTGCCAGAGTAACTTCTTATCAAAACGCAATATGGTCTTCAAGCAAAACGCAATAGATGTCTTGAGCAAAACGCAGTGATGTTGAAGCAAAACGCAGTGATACCTTGAAGCAAAACGCAATGAGATCTTGAAGCAAAACGCAGTGAGATCTTGAAGCAAAACGCAATGAGGTCTTGAAGCAAAATGCAATGAGGTCTTGAAGCAAAACGCAGTGAGGTCTTCAAGTAGGCAAAACACAACCTTCAATAACCAAAACGCAGTGACCAAAACGCAACCCTAAATACAACAAAACGCAGTACTGTTGTACGAAACAAAACGACAAAACGCAGCGTACTATTTGAGGCAAAACGCAATGAAGAATGTCTCAGAGAGGCAAAACGCAGTGAAGAAAAATACAAACTTTTTCACCTAAAAACAACTAAAAATCACCCTTTTGTACGTTTTTGCTTGGTTTCTTTTGTATAACTTGATCCTAGAAGTTTATAACAACTATAAGAACACTAACTTTAACATCACAAACGTGAGAATTAAAGAGTGTCAAGAAAAAGACCATAAACCTTCAAAAACCAAACTTTTGATCTAAACCAACCAAGAAAACGCACACACAATCTATCTAATCATCCCATGGGCTCTGATACCAATTGTTGTATATTTGATATCATAACGCAAGGTATGGATTAAGGGTTGGCCGAATTTCTAGAGAGAGAAAATAGGAGTTCTAGTGAGAGAAAGTCACTTAGTGTATGCTTGCTGTAAAATGAACATCCAACCCCTTCCCATGGCTAGAAAGGGGTATTTATACAAGAGTTTGGTGCCCCTAAATGGGCCATGGAGTGGGCTAACAAGTGGGTAAAGACTCGGCCCAACACCATAAGTCGTACGGTAACTAAACGATTAAAACTAAGACTACGAGCTAACCTATGCTAGATATAACACGGGGTGACCGAGTCTTTTACATGGATTTTCATAATCCTAACAATTCTAGATGCATAAGTTTAAGTAATCAAGGAAGAGAATGTTAAGGAGGAAAACCTTCATGGTATAGAAAAGCAGTTCGAGACTCGTCTAGATGGAACTCGATATTTCATGAACAGGAGTTGGTTACCACATTTTGGTGGAATAAAGGATTTAATCATGTACGAGTCACATAAATCCAAATATTCCTGCCACCCCGGTTCTAAAAAGATGTACCATGATCTTAGGAAGCTATACTAGTGGTCGAACATAAAGGCAAATATTGCAACGTATGTTAGCAAGTGTTTAACATGCTCGAAGGTGAAAGCCGAGTATCAAAAGCCATCCGGTACAATGGACTTTATTACGAAGCTACAGAAGACATCAAGCGATTACGACGCTATTTGGGTGATCGTTGATCATCTCACTAAGTCCACACATTTCCTACTGATCAAGGAGACTGATAAAATGGAGAGACTAACGAGGTTATACTTGAAGGAAGTAGTCTCGAGGCACGGAGTGCCAATTTCGATTATCTTAAAATGAGATAGCCGATTCACATCTAGGTTTTGGCTGTCGGTCCATAGAGCTTTGGGAACTCGTCTAGACATGAGCACTGCATACCATCCGCAGATCAATGGGCAAAGTAAAAGGACCATCCAAACGTTGGAAGACATGTTACGTGCCTGCATGATAGATTTCAGTAATGGTTGGGATAACCATTTACCCTTGGTTGAATACTCCTACAATAACAGTTATCACTCCAGCATTAAGGATGCACCATTTGAGGCACTCTATGAAAGAATGAATCGATCACCTATTTGTTGGATCGAGGTTGGTGATAGCCAACTCATTGGTCTAAAGATCATTCATGAAACCACCGAAAAGATCGTCCAAATTTGAAGCAGAATGCAAGCCGCTCGTGACCAACAAAAGAGTTACGTCAATTTGAGGCATAAACCTCTAGAATTTCAGGTTGGGGATAAGGTCATGTTAAAAGTTTCTGCATGGAAGGGCGTGAATCATTTTGGAAAACGAGGAAAGTTGAAGCCGAGGTATATTGGACCATTTAAGATTGTAGCTAAGGTTGGACCTATAGCTTACTGACTTGAGCTCCCACAAGAATTAAGCAGTGTACACATCACATTTTACGTCTCTAATCTCAAGAAGTGCTTGTCAGATGAATCACTCGTCATTCCATTAGTGGAGATCCAAGTGGATGATAAACTGCATTTTATCGAGGAATCGATGGAAATTATGGACTGGAAAATCAAAAAATTGAAAAGAAGCCATATACCGATTATCAAGGTTCAATGTAATTCCAGGCGAGGTACTGAATTCACTTGGGAACGTGAAGACTAATTTCACAACAGATACCCTCACCTTTTCTCAGAAACCTCACCACCTGACACCACCAACTAAATTTCGAGATGAAATTTTTTTGACAAGGGAAGAATGTGACAACCCAAAATATCAGGTTCATTTTTACTTAATAACTTAAACAATTTATTTTGAATACGTATGTACTTGATTTAAAGCATAACCCGTGAGGTTATCTCACGTACTATGAAAAACAACTTTGAACGTATCCCGACTCTAGACTAAGTTTAGTCTACATGTTTTTAGTACAATATCATATTCATTGTTAGCCTTATTTTATATAAGTTGAACATGAATGTAATTGGTCGTCTTTGTGTAGACTAAGTCTTGTAATGTAATAGGCTAGTCGGGTTCAACGGGCTTGGACTTTAAAGCTTATTTGTCTGTATCAGGCTTAAGGCCCAACCAAGCCAGCCCGGCCCAAGATAGAAATCCCAATGCCTAGGAAAAGGTTTAGACTATAAATACCCCTTCACCTTATGTGGTGAAGCGTGTTGGTTACCATTTGTTCTAAGTGTAACCCTTCACTCTTGTTTCTCTCTCTACTCTAATCTTCCATCTTTCATTTCTCTTTTTCTAGCTTATTCCATTTGGCCTATTATTGTGTTGCTTATCGTTGTGAAGTGGTTTATATTTAGGATAACATGTGGTATCAATCGACAAGGGGTTTTCATAGTTTTTGAGTCATGGTTTTTATTCAAAACGTATGGATTTTTCATTTTTTAGCTTCGGCTTATTTTCTTTTCTTTGAGTTTTAATCATTAAGCTTGTTTTAGTCTAAGTGTTACAGCTTATTTGTAGCTTAAAATAGCTTATACAAGGATCAAACAAAGCTTTCTTTTTGTTTTGTACTTGTTCGTGGTTTCTTGAAAAAAAAGTCATTCCAAAATCATTGAAATACAAGCTTTTGTTGTTATTTTGGATCATCAACGTGTACTTTCATCATTTTAGTGCTTATAAGAAGCTTATTTAATCAAAACAACTTATTTGAATAAAAAATTATGGGTTTAAACTTGAATACAGTGGTTTGTGTAAAAGTTATGAAGACAACAGTTTATGACAATGAATCTGCGGTTTGTGCATTTAAGCATACTACGGTTTGTGTACATTTAACTTTTGCGGTTTATGTCTTTACAAGGGTTACATAATTCAGTGGTTTATGTCATTTTACGAAACTAAACTATGCCAAAATTTTGAATCCACTGCGGTTTGTGTTGCAAGTCCACTGTGGTTTATGTATTAGAAGCTAATGTGGTTTGTGTAAATCAAAGTCTTATTGCGGTTTATGACAATTAGGCTACTGTGGTTTGTGTAATCAAAGTCTTACTGCGGTTTGTGACAATTAGGATACTGCGGTTTTTGTAATCAAAGTCTACCGCGGTTTGTGTTTCCCACTGCGGTTTGTGTCACTGAAAAAGAATCACCGAAAATCAATTCATGTTAACCAAATTTGGTACCTAATTTCGGTAGAAACCAATTTTGACTAAGACCAATTTCAGTGAAACATCAATTTGGACAATTGTTGTGACAATTAATTTAGACTTCTAAGACACGTAAACAAACAATAATTTCAAACAAAACAACAACTTCACATTTCACGGTTTCTTCTTGATTTAGTAAAATCCCGTGAAAGTCTCACTTCTTTTCTCGGTTTAATCAAGACTTGTAAAATCCTGTGAATTTGAATTTCAAAGTACAATCAAACCACAATCTCAATCAATTCTTAAAACGTAAGATCCGATATCCATTCACAACAACATCAAAATGTCAAATACCAATAACAACTTACAAACTCAAACATCAAATGCTCTTCGCAATGCAATCATGGAAGCTTGTGGTAAAGACCATCCACTAATGTTAGCACCTGGTAACTATGTTCAGTGGAAATCCCGAATCAAGAGATACATTGACACCAAATGTAACACCCCCAAAAATCACAACACAACGGAATACCACATAGGGTGCTACTTCATATCATAAAGTACAAGTTACAGAAAACGACTTTAAGTGAGACGTTTTGAAAAGTCAACCATTCGATTATTTTTATAAAATATTAAAGTTACAACAGTTCCCATTTGTAATGTAAAAGAAAACATTTTCAAAACGTTTATCTAATGGAACTGAATTTCTAAAGCCTTCAAAAATATCTATATCCGCGTGACTCGAATGCTCCCAATGCTCAGCTAGCAATATAATAACCTGAGAAAATACATGAAAAAACCTCAACAATAATGTTGGTGAATTCATAGGTTTAAGTAAAAGTAGTATTGAAATAATTTAAGTAATATTTCAGTAAGAAAAGTAGCGTTAAAACATTTCAAAGTATAATTTCCGAAATCCAAGTAGTGATTCAATCAATCAAGTTATGTTATTGTAATCAAACAGTTTAGTGGACCACAAGATTTAAGTAAGGTAGACAAGAGAAACAAATTCACCAAGTCTAGAAAAATATATTATTGCACAAAGCTCATGACACCGAACCTCAACTGGTAATGCAATCAATGCAAAATGTCTGCCCCAAAAATGTAAGGTGTTCTGCCAAACACCCCAAAGAATACCTCAAATGTTAAATTCGTCAATGGTTATCTAGAAACCACATCCCAGACGGGGATTGTCAGTCCTGTTAGATCTATCCACAACACTCGCGTTTACTCAGCCGATATTTAACAATTCATGATAAAAAGGGGACTTAATGGCAAAGGGTACTTAGGCAATAATATGATCTGGAATAGCATACAATTGAAAAACACTTGTGTCCTATTTAAAACAAATAATGTGTTCAAAACTCACGATTTCATATATAGGTATTTGATGACCTCAAATCATGTAGTAGCAAATCAAGCTTTAGTAAATTCATGAGTAAACAACCATGCATCGTACATGTTTTTAGAAATCATATAGTAAGCAAGTAAAAGCTTTAGTAAAAATAGTCATGTAATGCTTATGTAGTAGAAATCAATGAGTTTACTTGGTAAAAGGAGCATGTATTCTCACCCCTAAATAAGTTTATGAAAACCATTAAAAGAGAAAAGGTGGGGCTATGAACTCACCTTAAATGCAAGAAGACCAGAAGAAAAATGAATCGTCGGACGAGCGGGTTATGACAGAAATTAGTAACTAATGATCTATAACTATTTAAGCAAAGACAGATGAAGACAAACAACTAATAAGCACTAGAAGAGATATTTAAACACTAATAAGCAAAGAGAATAAGCAAATAAGCAATATTAAACATATAAGCTATAACTAAGCAATTTAAACTGAAATTAGAGAAGAATGAAAAGAGAAACTTACTTGATCCTTTAGCTAAACAAAAGGAACCAATAATGGCAGCTACAAGCTCCCTAGCTTATTAATAAGCTAGAGTATAAGTCCTTGGGATCTCTTCCAAGTTAAGATCCCTTCCAAAAGCTCAAATACAATAAATCCATAATAGTTTTAACTGATTTAAGGTTTAGATAAGATTAATACTGAATTCAAACAGCTCTATTTTAGCTTATAGACTGAAAGAGCTTAATTTGAGCTTATTGAGATAATTAATGGCTTATTTAAGAGGCTTATGCCTTTAAAGGAGAGCTTAGAAATGAAGATTTAATACATAATAAACGAATTTCATTAATTAAAGTTCTTGATTACAATACTTGATAAAAGGAAAAATTACATTTTAAGAATATTACGTATTTATGCTAAAAATTAATAAAAACTAAAAATCGACTACTAAAAAACTAGTTGGTGTGTGTGTGAGAAGTGAGGTCTTTTTATAGTGCCAAGCTGAAGCTTCTAGGACCTCTTGCCTTGCTCTCCAAACTTTTAATCCTGGCCAATCATTTCTTCAATCATTTGATCAACAAATGTAGCCGTTGGATTGATTTGTGGACACCTGAGGATTGCCAGGCTGGCATTCTTGATGTGACTGTTTGTTTGTTGTTTTGTGAGTGAGTTTAGCACAAAAACATCACAATTTGTGCTTCTTCATTGACTTTAGTGGCCTTTGATCTTCGAGCTAGGATAAGTATCCCCTTGATTAGACTAATTTGTCCTTGTATTTGTGCTTGAGCTTCCTTGAATTGACCAACGCACCCTTTAATTTCTATTTGCCCCTTGATTTACCATGGAGATGAAAACGGGGGAGACGATGAATAGTAAAAAGGGTTTCCCGCCTATTTTGGACAGTTAAAACTGTTGGAGTTTGGCCTTTTTACATTTTCAGTCCCTCTCTTACTTTTCCTTTTTTCAAGTTATAAATAACTTTCGGTATTTGCAAGATTGGTCCCTGGTAGATGTTACAAAAGGCTCACAACCCACTTAACCTTTAGTTAGGAATTGGGCTTTGGAGCTTCGGCTTTGTACTCTTCTGATTCTCGTGTCCGTGCTTGCTTGTTTTTTTCACTGTAATCTTGTGATTTTTAACATTTCCATACCTGCACACATAAAACACAAATACAAGCATATTTTTGCTATTTTTGGATTGTTTTGGGTTTATTTGGGTTATTTTAGGTACAAATGGATATGTGTATTTTTACTATTATCTCTATCTTTTGCATAATTAATGGTTAGACTTTGTTGTG
Organism: Tanacetum coccineum; assembly: GCA_026074375.1. Classification (NCBI taxonomy): domain Eukaryota; kingdom Viridiplantae; phylum Streptophyta; class Magnoliopsida; order Asterales; family Asteraceae; genus Tanacetum; species Tanacetum coccineum. The sequence goes on along the minus strand of BQNB010033683.1, from coordinate 12,993 downwards.
ATCATCGATCACTCCAATTAGTTTCATAACCTTTGTGACGAAATCTTTAGGAAGCTTCGTGACAAAATCCATTGTGTGTTGTCCCATTCCATTGAGGTATCTTCAGTTGCTTTAACAAAACCCGATGGTCTCTGTTGTTCGGCCTTACCTTAGCACAGGTTCAAACATTTGATACCAATTAGGTGCGATGTTGGCCTTTCAAATTGGGCCACTAGTATAGTTTCTTTTATCCTTGGTACTTCTAGTGGCAGATCCCGGATGATGTAGGAGTTTTTGGGGGGGGGTGATAAATTGTGGGAACGTTGCTGTATCACATTCCTTATAGTCGCCATACATGGTAAACAACTCCATGCATTTTAAGCATCAGAGTTCCATCCGCACGTTTGGTTCAACTTTTCCGTTCTCAAGTTTCTCGGATCTTTGAATTCTAATCCAAATATACCCCCCAACATCCTCCTTCTTGATGTTCTCTGGCTTTCGATGCTTCTGTATGAGCTTTAAGATTTGGTTTCTGGGAAGTCCAATCCAATAGTCTTACTAGGCCCGAACTTAGTGTTTCTCGTTCCTTCCTGCTCAGAGCATCAGCAAACAAACAATTCGCCTTCCTCTGGGTGATAACGAAATTGCAATCGTAATCATCTCTGCAACTTTAACCAGCGACGTGGGCCTCATATTTAAATCACCTTCTGATCAAGAATGTGTTGTAAACTCTTCTGTGGATCATAAGTGTGAACAGCTGTTTTATGCAATTGGTTCCAATTTATCAGATAGTGCTCAAATCTTTTAGAGCAAAACATACTGCTACCAAGTTCTAAATATGAGTCGTATAGTTATTTTCATGAATTTTTAATACTGGCGTGGATGGCATAAGAACTCACCTTTTCTCGTTGCATCAACACAACGCCAAAACCCTCTTTGAAGCATTGCAGATATGTGATGAATCTCTTGGTTCCCTCAGGTAAGGCCTAGGTATTGGTGCATGCACAGCTTATGCTTAAAGTTGAAAAGTGCTTCTTGTTTATCGCTCCCAAATCAACTTGACACCTTTCTGTGGTTAGTTTGGTCTTTGACTGACGATCTTTGAAAACCTTCGGATGATCTTCTATAATAGCCGGTTAAGGCCCAAAAATGCGGTAATCTCTGTGGTGTTTTAGGAGACGCCAATCTGTGATTAGGATTTTCAAATCTTTTGGCAGGGTCAACGTGAATACCTCGACAGTCAATCACGTGACCGAGGAATTGTACCCTGGAGATCCAGAAATTCACCAATTGGAGAAACTTGGCGTACAATCTTCCCTTTTAAGCAATTTCAAGTTCTGCCTAAGGTAGTGCTTCATGGTTCCTTCTTATTTTGAGTAGATCAAAATGTCAATCGATGAGACAATTACAAACTTGTACAGATACGGTTTACACACACGGTTCATCAGGTCTTGAACACGGCGGGTGGATTTAGTCAAATCCAAAAAGACATGACTTGGATTTCATACGGACCGTATCGACGTCCTGATATGCAGGTCTTGGGACATCCGTCTTTCTTCTCGACATAAAAAATCTACTAAAATACTCTCAACTGGTGATACCCTGACCTATATCGATCTTTGAATATAATATCGATCCTTGCAGCTGTCGAAAATAGGTCATCGATCATTGGGAGTGGGTAGCGGTTCTTCACTATCAGTTTGTTCAATTCCCTGTAATCGATGCACATCCGGAAAGACCCATCTTTCTTCTTTACAAACAGAATCAGAGCTCCCCAGGGTGAGGAACTTGGTCTTATGAATCCTTTTTCGTTATGAACAATAATATGCTGTAGTTTGCTCGTAGCTCCTTCATTTCGGGACGGTGGTAATCTATATGGTCTTCGTGCTACGAGTGTCAGCACCACGGTACCTAAATCGATTCGAAATCCACTTGTCAGTGGGGGTATACCCGGCAATGTCTCAGGAAAAACTTCAGAAATTCTTGAACAACTTGGCACATCTTCAAGTGTTTCCCTCTTGACTTGTCTTCGTCTTTGGTTGTGGTGATATTTGCTAGAATCGTTACATCCATTCGTTTAAATACTCTTGGAGCCTTTACACGATGATGATGTTTAATCGTGGTCCAAGTGTTTATTGCTTCTTTTCCGTCCACCTCGAACGATTAAAATTTCGTCTCCACAAGGAATTCGAACGCTCTTTTCCGACAGACAATAACGGCATAGGTACTTTGCCAAACCAAATCCATACCAATTATCACGTAAAACTACTAGTTCTATGGGCATTAGGTCTATGTTGGAAAGGATGATTTAGAAGTTTAACGTACAACCTCGAATAATAGTGTTATATCCCAACAATTCGATCGTCGAGCTAGGTTCGACATTATATCATGATCTAATCAGTTGGAGTGATAACAATTCGATGAGTAAAGGTAGTAGATACAAAAACTCTATCGGCACGGTTTCAAATAAAATAGATGCATATCGGTTGTTAAGGAGAAACGTACCGTGGATGACATTGTTGTCAAGGTTTGGCCCTGCTTTGGCTTCGGCATATACACATTTGCCTGAGCCTTGACCATTTTCCAACCCGATTACCCCGGTTGGTGTTGTTTTCAATTTTGGACTAATCCCTCTCTGAAATGCCCTTGAGCACCACATTCAAAACAAACGTTGCCCCTCTAATTAGCCCCATTGTTAACATTTAGGGGATTCCTGCAGTCACGAGATAAATGACCAAATCGGTTGTACTTGTGGCATTTGGGAGCACAAGGACCATCATGGTGATAGTTACATTTGGATACATATGAGTCTAGGGCCATCCGATTATTGTCTCCTGTCACCATTTCCTGCTTGGCATAAAGCTCTTCTAGTGTTTTGTCTCTTGTTTGGTTGCTGATTCTGGTTGTTCCTGGCGGTGTCATCAGACTTTCTTTTGTTGTCAGCCTGACGTTCAGCCCAAGTGTTGATCTTTTTATCCATGAGTTCAGTGGCGAACTCAATGGTATCCTGCATAGTTTTTGGCTTAGTTGCCATCACACTGCCTATGGGATCGTGTAGGGCAAGCACGTCATATTCTCAACTTGGTCTATTTCTTTCCGGAATTATACGTTCGCACGTTAGTGCCAATTCTTGGAACGTTGGTATAGGTTTACATACCATTCGGTAACCTTCACCTTCAAATTCCATTTTTAACTCCAGCTTTTTAATTTCGCCCCTTGGGCAGTATTTGTCTGTCATCATCTTTTTCAGTGTCCTCCATGGCATTGCATGGGCAGCTTCAGGAGTAGTGGTCTTAACATGGGAGTTCCACCATGTAAGAGCATCTTCTCTTGCAGGGTACACGTAGCAAATTTGACCTGGCATGCTACTGTACAGTTGCTTATGTTGTAAACAGACTCCATCTTTTCAAACCACTGAGTGAGCTCCAACCACTCCCACAGCTGCCCTGGAAGTTCAAGGGTTGGACATTTTAGGAAGTGGGTAGGTGCATTTAAGAGCAACCTTTGCACAGGCCTTTTGGCACCCAGTTCCAGGAAGTTGGCTATCATCACATTCCTGGTGCATCACATGCTTCCAGTGCTAGCAGGTTACGCCTGGTTAGTCATGCCTGAATTTAGGGCTATTGTGACAGATGTAGTGGTATGAGTGTATGTGACTGGTGTTGGTGTTGCACCTGGGTTTAACCTCGTAGTCCTTTTCTTTGGTGCCATTTTCTTGAAATCACAAGAAAACATAATACCCGTTAGATTTCCTAAAATCATAACTATGACATAACATATACACATTAAAAAAACGGATATCACATCACACAGTGAAATATACAAATTTGTTATTGAAATTACCATGGTTTAACCAAAGGACGTTATTTATATAAATTCGATTTCATAGATTACGTAATCCGTCCTTTTTCATGATATAAACTTGGAAAAAAAAAATACATGTTCGGTTCGATACAAAATGATTACTCACTTAGGTAACAAGATAAAAGCCTATAAAAACAACTAAAGCCTACTAGCCGGGATATACCGTAACACTTAGTTAGCATGTGTATCAAGATAGATAATACCTGAGCTTATGACATATACTGGGGTAGCATAAACAAAACAAAAGATCTATACAGTCTGCTAGCTGGGAATAACCATCTACTTAACAGGCTGCATAGCATAAGCTAACATAACCAAATTCTAGGAACATTCTACCAGCCTTCCCTGGTGCATTTAGGTCTGTGCGGGACCTTTTGCGGGTCATGCTGCCTATAAAACCTCGACATCTGGTCTGTCATACTTTTCAACAACTTAATGCCTCAGCAACTAGACCTCCCTCGGTTAGTCTGCCTGTAGAATCTCTAAAGTCACAACCCTCGTCTATTACGGTCGCTGCCTGGCAACTGTTAAATCATGCCTACTGACCTTTATCACTACGAACGTTAAATGCCAAATCTTCTTGACGTGTCATATTGATAACTCTTATGGGAGCGTCCCCATGCCTCTCGGAAAACCTGAGCCTCCTGATCTAGTAGTAGTGATGTTATCATTGTGGTACTGATATCATCAAAACAATGTCTCAACACTTGTTATATCTGGGTCTGCCCTGTCCTGAGTTTCCTCTATCAAGATAAGATATCCTGTGTGTCTGGCTCTCACGTATGCAGTAAGGCTCAATCACCTAGCAATGACCCCTCAAGGGTCATCGTGCTACATCCTCAACGACCTCTCTCAGGTTATCAACATTCTAATACCTAGCCTGACATCCTCGAATCTGCGTGTCTGATCTCGGTATCCATAGTACCGACAAACCCATAGTCTGCCCTACGACCTCCAATCGGTCTAGTGGCAGCTGCAGCTGAACTCTCTCCAATCTCGTACCTAGGACAAGGTCAATACCCAACCTCTTCCGAGGTTGGTAGTTGTAATCTCGGGTCTGTTCTGTCTGTGGTCAGAAGATAGTAACTGCAAAGGTGGTGATGAAGTAGGTAGTGGTAATGGATGAGAAGTGGATGGTGTCTCGGCTCTTAGCCAGATCATAGCAGCCCGATAGCCCAACGGGCGAATAGGACTAGCAGGTGGTGATGCTGGAAATGGGGGAGATGGTATATGTGGTAAAGGAGATGATAGTGGAGTAAGTGGTGATGGTGGTGGGGTGGTTAAGGCAAGAAGTCTCTCGACCTCTTCCCTAGGAGGAAGTGATATGGATGGCTCATCCCGGATAGATATCCTGGCAGTCATACGGTGTACAGGTGGGACAGAGTCGGCCGGAGCTGGGTGCTCCTCCTCCTCCTCATCCTCGTCCTCGTCCTCATCATCATCATCATCATCATCCCTATCAGCAGGGTAATCAGCTGGATCCTCCTCGGATCTCATCGGTCTCCTCCGGTCCTCCTCGGATCAGACTCAGGATCAAATCTGGTGAATTGCAGTGGGTGAGCAGCAGAGTAGTGGTGCTCCTCGGCCGGGGTATCTCATTCCTCCTGTGGATGTACTCAGGGTACATCGGCTCTAGGAATAATGTCCGTGGGGGAGGTGACTGCGCTCCGACGGAGGGCCAGGGTTTGTAGTCAGGCGATGGTGGAACCCGGGGCCCAGGTATGTGTTCGACGATGGGTGTCGACCTGGATAAGCAGCCATTATGTAAGCATATGGGTCCTCTGGCATAATGGGTGGTCCATCGACTCCTGGTGAACCAATGTCTGACCCATCCTCAAATGGACTGGACACTGCCGTGTAGGTGACCGTGGAATCTTCCATAATCTGACATAACCGTTGAAACTCAACATAACTTATATTAGTTAATTTAATATAAGACTTCTTATAGTATTATACATTTATATCATTACATGTTACTCATCTTGAATATCAATCATGAATGATTCTAGCCCTAACCCGATAATGCACAATTAGTGTTGTATGTCCCTGTGAAAACCTTTGTATGAATGCAACTGTTTGAAAACGGTTATAGTCCAGCAAAACATTTGACCTGGTTCTCTATAACCTTGGCTCTGATACCAATCTGTAAACCCCCAATTTTGGGTCGCAGCGGATATTAAGGGTCTGGGGCGGGTTTACTTCTCAGATCAATAACAAAGATAAATATAAGAACGACCAAAAAATCATTTAAAATGGATAAATTGGATTTAATAAATGTATGTGTTACAAAAGCCGAAGCTTTACTTGTTTATTTGTTATTATTACAAGATTTTCAGCCCATAAAGATATACTAATATGTAATGCGACTAAATCTTTAATGCATGACTTCAATATATAAACCACCAAGTATCTTCGCACCTCGTGCTTAATGACTTCCTAAAAACATTGCATTTAAAACGTCACATAAGTTGGTGAATTTCACTAAGATTATGTAAATGTATATGCAGGACGCAAGTCTTTCCCGGATAATGCTCAACAGATGACAGGTCCATCACAAAAATGTACTTACGTTTTAGCTATGACACCGAGCTGAATAAATGGAATACCAATATAAAATATTGACCTACATTCGAGTGATGATGTTCAACCCGTAACATTCTGAAATGATATATCGTTCGTTTCCAATGATAGTAGTCAACCCGATCGGGGATGTCAATCCCTAAATAGATCTATCTATAATCTATTCGCCCTCACATTCACCAGTAATTGCAAGTTTATGTTCATGGGCATTGTGGGTTATCGTTACTTAGGCAATACGTAATCATTTGATACTATGTACACTTTGAGTTCACAATTTGTAAAAACATGCATTTGTTTCTCTCCCAAAAAACTTGTAAATCAATAATTGTAAAACATGGGCTATGAATCACCTTGAGTGAGTAAAAATGATAATAATATATCCCAAGTAAAATACTTGTCACGCTAACGGCACCGGATGCAACTAGTAATCTAGGTCGACCAGTATTAGTACGTTGTCTAACAACAATCCATTTATATCCTATATAGTTATCCATCGTTGGTTTTCATTGGCTATCATTAATTAAGAGGTCATGACATGACGTACGAGGAGATTTAGGAACTTAAAATGTTAAATCCAACAAACTCGTCAATACGCCATCCGAATATGCCTCATTATGAAATTCCCTAGTAATATAGACACTTGATAAACTAAGAACATATATATTTCTATTATAGCATTTCACCTAGCTAATCCGTTTTTGTGAAATCGTTATTTATAAAGTAAAAACATTTTTAATTATGCCTTATTTAGCTAAATATGAATACATTGTCGTGTTAAGTCCGTTTCTGCGTTTCTTACGGCCCACGCTTTCGTATTAGACTGAGTGATCATAAAATCACATTTTTTAGGTTTTTTGAGATTCTGTGATGAATAGTGTTTTTACTGTTCATAACAGCTATAAAATCGTTTTTATACTTTTAATTAACGTAAAACCCGTTTTAGGTCGTATCTTATTCGTTATAGCTCCGTTTTTAGCGATTCTTTCGAACACGTTCTCGTAATTGAAAGTTTTATCATATTATTGATGTTTACAAAGTATAAGTTTCTGCCATGAATAGTAACTTTTTATAAAATTTGTTTTATAAAGTATTTAGCGTCGTAAACTCGTAACTAGTGTATCTTCTTCGTTATTAATCCGTTTTTCGAGTTTCTTATCATTTTGGAATCCTTATGAGATGTACTATCTTTATAAAACCTAATATGGCTGCTTCCAAATTCGAATCAAAACAGAAGGTTTGAGGTTTTGTGATTTAGACATGTTTTAAGCTTGATTTTTGTACCATTAAGCTTCAACACCTTATTACAACTACTTCACAACATTTCTATCTTATGTTTTACATATATAAAGTCCATTAGATCATACTTTACTCAAGTGTGTTCAAGATAACAAGTTTAACTACCATTTTCACTTGTAACTCATAAGTTAACATTAGAAACCCTAATTTGCTCATAAACATGTTCATACTTAAACAACATGTTAGAACACTTATACATCCCTTTTAACATGATATTACCATTCATATGACATGTAAATAAGTCCATATAACATTAATCATAAGTAAATATCCATTTTACATATTCAAAAGTACCCTAAATGGTGATTTAGCTAAATATAACATATGAACACATAAAATCTTAGTTATGAAATGATTAAGCTTTTAAATAACCTTGTGTGGATGAGTAGAGAAAAGAATAACAATCACACCCTTGTGATTAACAACCTTGGCTTGAAAATATAAGGTGAAAACCCTAATTTCAACCAAAAACCCTAATCTTGCAATATCTTGTCAAAGCTTAACCAACCCTTCAATTCTTCTTAGAATACCTTAAGTATGATATGTAAACACTAATATGGTGAAAGAAAATCAAGCTATGGATTTGGTTTGGAGGGGGTTTTGAGCCGTGGGTTATGTAGAGTAACAAGGAAGAGTTTTTGTGATTTCTTTGTTAAGGAATGAAGTAAATGAGTTTTCTACTTCATGTGCATGCATATTTATACTACTAATGAGATATTTGTGTGTCTAGTTGATGCATGCAAGGTGGCAAAGCTTCTTGAAGAAGATTGGATGACATGAGAATAAGATAGGCTTATTTAGAGCTTATCTTGGTCTAGTCATGGTTCAAGTGGATGCAAGATCTTTTATGAAGATATTTGTGAAGGTTTCATGGTCTTATCTTGGCTTCCTAGTCATATGTACACGTTTTATATGCTAGGGGAGGGCTTGGATAAGTCTTTTGATCTTTACTTAGTGTATAAATGTATTATTTGAGGTATAATGTAGTATAGTTTTAATAAAATGTATAACTTGCACATGGTAGAGTTTGATTTGAATTCTTTCATGAAGAATATGTATAGTGTGATTAATACTTGAAGTTTTATATAAACTTTAAGTATTGGGTATAAATTTTGGGTATTTGATGAAGCGTAGATAAGTTAACGTGCTTCCGGGAAGGCCTAAACATATTTTATCGCGAAACGTAAACACTTAACGTAACCAATAAAAATAAAATGTGCAATGATAATAATTATCCTCTAAATAATCATATAACACTTGCTTGATGTAAACATTTAATTGTTTAATGCCCGTTTACATTGAATGATCATTTTTAGTTTACGCGATTTAAAAGCAAATGCGTAAAACCCTAAAAATAATTAGTGGATTACATAATGTCGTACAATGACCTAAAACACGAGGTGTTATAGGGTGGATAAAACTTGGAGCCAAAGATGTTTGTATGGAGCCAAAGAAAACTTAGAGCCAAAGGTTGGCTCCAAGAGGTGTTCGTTTGAGCCAAGCCAGGGGGGACCAATTTGATCTTGGCTTTTGTGATAATAATATCTAGATATGTTTAGTTAAATGCATGCATGAATATGCATGTATAAATAAGCTAGGTAACATAAACGTAATCCCGTGAAAACTGAAAGCGTGAAATCTTTCGGAAAGAAAATAAAATAATTTAAATATATATTCGTTAAGTAGGAACGTGTTAGTCATTAAAATACTACGTTAAATAGAAAGCCGTAACGCATCCGGTTACGTTTCTCAGTTTTATGCGGGACAACTTCCCGATTTTACGTCAAATTGACACGAAACTTATAAAAGTTTATTAATTCACATAAAAGTTAAAATAATAATTCAAAAATTTACGGAGTGTTACAATAACGGTGAAGACGGGGCAGCGTGGGCTTGCGTGTGAGGAGGGGGTTGTTGGGCTAAGCGATTGGGTCGTAGATTGAGGTTGGTCTTGCGGTTGTTGAGCCGATTGGGCTCGCTGTGGAGTGGAAAGTGGTATGCTGGGTTGAGATGTTTGGGTTGGGGATAGTGGGTTAGGAATTAGTCCAATAGGAGCTAAACGTGTAGGGGATTTGGGGGGGTGATGTAGTATCAGGAGGTGGTTGAGGCGGTGTACTAAAGAAAAATATCCTCATTAAAAGTTACATGATGGGAAATTATGATTTTGTTGGTGGATAAGTCAAGTCATCGGTATCCTCGATGATTAGATGGATAACCTAGAAAAATGCAAGGCGTGGATCGTGGTTGCAACTTGTGGTCAACATGTAAATGAGGGTAGTAGAGACACCCAAATACACGTAGGTCATGATAAGTCGGTTGTTTATGGTATAGTTTGGTGAAAGAGATTTCATTCTTAATGTGCCATGTATATACACGTTGCTTTAACCAGTTGTACATAAAAATGTGCAAATCAAAACATAATGTGTGCAAATAATCTCCAATGTTTTATACGTAGAACTCTTTAAAGAAATCTCATTACTTGAGAAAACTGTGACGCACGGGTGCAAGTGCAGCGCCGAATATAAAATGACCATGTTTTTTTTCCGAATTAAAATTGTACTAGGAACTAAGAGCATCTCCAATGCAAAAAACTTTTTATAGCTTTTTGCATCTAATGCATTAAATGCATAACTCATTTTATAACTATGAGTTTGAGAGATGAGATCAATGTAGATCCAACATTTATCAAAGACCTAACGGACCAATCATAGCCACTTATTTTTTCATTAAATAAAATACCTTGCAAACGGTAAATCGTCAAACGACAAAAAATATACCATCGCAACGAGAATTAAATCATCTTTCTATAGAGGGGCACTTTGATATACTTTCGACGAACTTTTAACGAACTTTTTTTTTGATTTTTTTTTCAGTCACGTCTGAAAAAATCATATATAATTTGTATCAGAATCACATATGAATTAATAAAATCACATATGATTTGTAATACAAATCACATGTGATTTTCCAGAATCACATATGATTTTTCCAGACGTGACTGAAAAAAAAGTTCGTCGAAAGTATATCAAAGTGCCCCTCTATAGAAAGATGATTTAATTCTCGTCGCGATGGTATGTTTCGTTTTGCGTAACGATTAACGGTTTGTGAGATATTTAATTTTTTAAAAAGATGTGAAAAATGAGTTTTATTTAATTTAATGAAAAATGAAAGACTGTGATTGGTTCATTAGATCTTTACTAAATTGTGGGTCCATGTTAAACTTTTCTCATGAGTTTGATGAATGTCTTTTAGTTTGCAAAGTCTTTTTAAAAAGTCTTTTAAAACCTTGTAATGCAATAAAAAAAACTCTTCAAAAGACTTTTAGAAATAGTAAAAAGTCATTTTTGTTTTATGTATTAGAGATGCTCTAATGATATGTAAGCTATAAACAATTGCATCACGAATATTTAGTTTACTTTTTTAAAGGTTTTTTTTTGTGCAAAGAAAATACTATATACTATATACTAGTTTTAATGCCCGTGCATGCACGGGGTTTAAACAATATGTTTTTTTTAAATATATATAATTTTTATTTTTTCTGTTTTATAAGTTATGTATAGAGTATTATAGAAATTATATGAAGAGAATAAATTTATTAAATCTTTTATAAATTATGTAGTAAGATAATTAGTAATATTTTTTTTGATTTACCTGTTTTTGATTCGATATTGTAAGCCAACTAATCCTAGCGAAACTACCCTTTTAGGTAGCCCGGAGTCGGCTGAAGTGAACCTCCGAAGCCAAAGGGGGATTAATTTTCTCCTCGTTATATTCGAACCATTGTCTTCCACTTTATAAAATATGTCAATGAAATAAATATTTTTTCAGAAATTCAATTGTTATAATTTAAGTACGTATTAAACCAAAAAAAAAGAAAATATAATTTCTTTCAAACCATCAATGAATATCTTGAAAACTCTTTCTTTATATACGATAATTTATGTGCTTCGACGATTTTCTAATCGGTTGTACAATATGATTTTATACCGATAATGAAAAATTCACTAAAAAGTCTTGGGGTTGATTTGAGATGTGATTAAATAATGTTAAATCTTTGTTTGAAGTAAGAAGTATTTGCGTTTGTTGTATTTTAAAATATAAAGTCCAGCGGTATAAAATTTAAGGGGTTATTTATTTATTTTTTAAAGTTATAATATAATTTATAAATTTATAAATTTATACTTAACTCCATATAATTTATTTAAAATTAAAATTAAACCACTAAAGTTTTTTTTAAATACCTCCTCTTTTTTCAAGTTTTTGTTTTCATAAATTTGACACATAATTTTTTAATCTTGACAAAATTAATTTAATTTTGACTTTTTATTAACCAATCAGAATGCACGATTTTGCCTACGTGGCAAAATCAAGCCATTTGATTGGTCCAATTTTTTAATTCATAAGATTCAATTTGATAGAAAACTCCAAAATGATGTAATTCTTTTATTTTATTATATAAATATAAAAGATTCTATATAACTAATTGTACTTAAGGTATTGTCGCACTTAATGGAGATTTGGGAGAACCCACCGCCTCCGACAAGATCCCAACAAGGAATGAGTTAGGAGAATAGTTCATAACATCGCGTGTAGCAAAAGAGTAAAACAATGGGGCCAAAGAATAGAATTTGGTAATAGATAAACTTGCAAAAAAAGAGGGACCAAAATTTAATAACTTGCTCCTATAAAATCCCCGCTTCCAACTTTTTTCATTGTAAAATTGCGTTAGTTACGGTTTGGAAGCGATAAGTTATGCCGATTCAGTGGTAACTTTCTTTTTTATTTATAATTATCACATATATTCATATGTATTTGATTGTTTGGCTGTTTAATTTCACAGTAAATTTTTTTTTGTTTAGCTATGTTTTGTTGGACAGCAGTTCTCACAATTCTCCATCTGTTGACGAGGGTGAAAAAGTAAGAATAATCCTTTTTGTTGCTTATTATTACAGTTTTAGACTAGTTGATACGGAAATATAGATATTTGTGTTTGGTTGGGGCAAACACAAATAGAGCTGAACCTAAGCATTAATCTGCGTCTAAACAAATAGAGCTGTGTTTGGTGTAATTGTGTAAGCTTAAGTGTTTTATTATGGTGTAAAGGATGCTCTTTTTCCGTAAGAGCTATAATAAAACCTACAAACTGATATTCTTGTGGGATTGCTCAGTTGGACAGCATAAAAGGAAGCAACATGACTGTGGAGTCACCATCTGACGTTTTAGGAAAAAGAAAAAGGACTGACGAGGGAGATGGTATGTATGCATTTGCATTCT
>BQNB010033682.1:0-52133 GCA_026074375.1 Tanacetum coccineum | reverse complement strand
TGCTTATTTCCCTCCCCTTGTTGCTTATTAGTTCCTAGAATAAGCCCATAATTAAGCCATTTTTGCCTTAGCTCAATTTAAACAACCTAGCAGTACTAACTCTTAAGTTAGTACTGCTGAGTGTTTAAGCCAATTTCTGGCTTATTGGGCTTATTTCATTTGCTTATTTTTGTTCCTAGTAGTTCATTATGATTGTGTGTTAAGTTGTGTTTGCTCATTTTCCCACTTTCTTTGCTTATTTGTTCATAAGAGTCAAAAGAAAGTAGCCATTTTAAGCCCTTAAGCTCATAAGCCACTGCCATCAAAAAGCCCTTTTTCCAGTTTATTTATAAGCACTCACAAAAAGCTGTAGTTATGAAAAATGATAAGCCCCATGTGCTTATCAAGTTTGTGTAAAAAGTTTTTCTAAAAAAAAGAGGGATATAAGAGGAAACTGATAAATGCTTAATTGTATATATTAAATATCCGGGATTTTGCCAAATAATGCCAAAAAGATAGAAAAATGTGTGCTTTTGTGTCTATTGTGCAGGAGTTGATATGTAAAGACAAAAGGAAGCAAAAACGACCAAAAACCGACAAGAAACGGAAAAGACAAGACAAGAGGAAAATTACCAAAGCCGGATCAGCCCAACACAAGAAAAGAAAGCAAATGAAAGCCAAAGGATTAATAATGACAAGTGTGCAAAGTTTAAGGGCTCATTTGGATGTTTTAAAAGTCCAAGGACTAAAGATGTCAAAAGTAGAAAGTTTGTTTATAAGAGGAAAAAGGAGAATGGAACTACAAGGGCCGGAAGTGTAAATCCTTAAACTTGTTTTACACTACACTTTTGAAGAGAAAACACAAGGACTTGTATTGCCAATACCTCAAAGATTCAAAACAAGCGCGGCTTTATTCCTCCCCTAACCAACCCTAACTGTTTTTCCCGCCCAAATCCCCAACAAAACCCACCTTTGCAAAAACCCTTCTCCCGTCTCTACAAGCTCACCCCACCTCGTATTTTAGCTTCTCCACGTCATTTCGTACACGTGGCATTCTCTAATTGGCCCGAACACCTCATCGAAGACAATCAACGGCTAAAAATCAAGGAGAAAAGATCCGATGGCTAGAAATAAGTGAAGCTCTCATCCTCTCATCATCTCCCAGCTATAAATACAAGCTGTTAGTGAGTTTGTAGAGTTTGGAGTTAAACTTTTTGTAATTTTCTCTTTTAAGTTTTCGTTTACTGTTCATCGAATTAAGTTTTTTTTTAATTCTTCAAATTAGTTGTAATCTTTGTTTCTTCACTTGTACTCTTTGTTCTTAAGCAATAAAGATAGATCAGTTGTTTTTGTTTTCAAATAATCATGTTATAAGCTGTTTTTACATAATAAGCTTGTGATAAGCTCAAATTAGCTTATTCTATTTTCTTTTGTTCTTAAACTGTTCTAGAATTACTAAAAGCTTTCTACATTCTGTTTTTGTCTAATAGTGTTCAAATATGGTCATTTGAGTTCAGTTTGAGTCATAATGGAGGCTATTGGAAGAATAAGCAATTTTTAGCTTATTGAGTTTTAAACTCTTGGTTTAGAGGCAAGGTGCCAATTAGGTATATGCTTTTAAGTCACTCACTCAGAAAGAGTGACTTGTGTCTGAGACTTTAATTTCAGGTGTAATCCTTTATATTTCATTTTAGTATTCATCTAGCTTATTCCATTTAGCTTATTGTAATATCTTTGTGTATGCTTAATACTGTCTAATACTGTTTAGATAGCCTAGAAACACAAATGTCTTTAAGTAATAATAGTTAGGATTCATTAAGTTTTCATATCTCTCAAATCTGTCATAGTAAGTAGGAAAGAAGCTAGGAGAGTAACTAGCTTATTTTTCTTAATAAGCTAGATATTTTAGTGCCTAATTAGCTTAACTAGGTCAGTTTAAGCTTGAGTAGATAAAAGGATTTAATAGTTTTAGAGTTAAAATAGATTTTAAGTGAACTTTAGTTTGGGACAGAATTGGTAAATGAGTGTTTGGGATAATGCAACTTTGACCTCTATAGTCAAAGAAAACCTGTCAAAACTCTTTACAACGTTGAGTTTAGTCATTTTAACAAGTTTTAAACAGGTTTTAGAAGTTAGTTAGTTGAATTCAAAAATTTAGAGTTTAAAAAGCTTTGTAAGCACCAGGTCAGTTTTTTAGCTCAATTAGATTTAGTGATTAGGTTTGTCAAAAACATTTTAGAGTTCAAAATAGATTTTTGCTCACTCAAATGCATTTGGTGAAGTGGTTTAGAAGCTCTAACTCTTGAACCTTAGCCTGCACTTTAGTTTTGTGCCAATTGCATCAGCAAACAGCAGTTTAAAACTGTTGTTGCTCTTTCATTTTCTAGTGGCTTTTAAGCTTTTAAAATAAAGAGTTAGAGATTAGAATTAAGCACATTACTAGTACTCCATTAGCTTTATACAAAAAACCTCTTAATCTTCACTTACAAGCTTTTAGACTAGCTTAATTTTTCTTACAAAAGTGATATGGCAGCAGTTAGACTTTTAGCTTAATTTCTTTTTGATTACCTATTTCTAGTTGATATTTTAAAATTCCTTTTATCTAGGTTCATCAAATAATCATAGGATAGCTTAATTCCAAAATTTTAGTTTCTAGAATCAAGTAATAAGCTTTTTAGCTTGTTAGGAAAAGCTTAATAACAGTTTTAAGCAAAACTGAATTGTCACTTTTCAATAGCAAATTCCTTGTTATTTTTGCTAACTATTAGCTTATTTCTTTCTAGATATCCCTAGTACACATCCTAAGCTCTATTTAGCTTCTTTTGTTTTTCATTTTCAGTTAGAAATAAGCTAGAAATAAGCCAAAGTGTGAAAAAGTTACTTAAAGCCTAGTTTCTGTTGTGCAGAATTAAATGCTTATTTTCTAGCTTATCTAGTGGTTAAAAGTTCATAGTACCTTTGTTAAAGTTGTATAGAATAAGCTCTTCTTCAACTTTGTAGTTTTGAGTTTTTGCTAATTCTCACTTTTTAAATAAGCCAAAATTAAGCTTAATCGTAGGGTTTAAATTGTACTTTCTTAATAGTTCAAGGTTACCCGTTTACATTAGAGTGTAAATTTCTAGTAGTTACCCCGCCTACCCTTCTCTTTCTTTTGTTACATTTTCTACCCTGTCTTTTGTTAAAAATAAAATAGATTTAATATTTTTGAATTTAGTTTTTATTAAATTAGGGCTAGGTTTTTAATTGATAAAATTAGGGTTCAATTAGGTTATAAAATTTGGGCATTTTTGTTCCATTTGATTTCTGCACCATTTAAGTAGTTAAAAAAGAATTAATATTTTTAGAAATTAGTTTAATAAAAATTAGGGATTAGTTTTAATTGGTAAAATTAGAGCTCAATTAGTCTATAAAAATTGGGGCTTTTAGTTCCATTTGATTTCTGCACCTTTGAAGTAGTTAAAAACCATTTTTCCTTATTTTTCCAATTAGATTTGTAATTTCTAGGAATTAAAATAGGTTTTAAGAAAATACTTTTTCTTTAATAAATCATAAAAAATAGAAAAATAGTTAAAAAATTCCAATTCTTTTTCCTAAAATTTTCTTTTTAAATTTGTGATTTTTAGGTATAAAGTTTGTTAAAAGTCGTGCCTTAGATTTTAATTTTCAATTTTAGCTCACATTGTTACTTTTCGTGCATTTAAATTTCGAGCTAGTTAATTGTTTTTAAATCGTGCTATTATATTTGTAGTATAATCAAAAGTTCAAAAATCCTTTATCAATCTTAACTCGAATCCGAATTATTCCCAATTCTCAATTCACGATTTCGTTGGGACACGACCCGAGAAGTAAAATACTTCCCGGATAAAAATATACATATTGTGTTTTCTTTAGTGGGATTTTTACCTTATATTTCTCTTGTTTGAGAAGTATTTTGGAAAGAAATTTTCACGGGATTAATACTATACGTATATAAATTTGTTTGATTTACTCGCAACCAATTATCTTTTAAGGCTTTTGGTTTGAAAAACTACTCTTTAATACTAAGAAAATTATACTAAAATTATAATTAAAACAATTAAGCTACGAGAATCATACTAAAATGATCTAAAAGATTATAAATATGCAAATGCTTGTTAAGTGATGTGAAAAGTTCATTAAGTGTGAATTAAGGTTTATTAACGAATTAACGTCCTTAGAAAAGATAGTTATCTCAAAACGTTGGCTTATATTGACAAAAATATCTTAAAAGATATTAATTACTAGATGTGTAGTTTAACTATTTTTTTGGATTTTGCTCTTAAAAATATTTAAACCACAAATCTAAATAATCCAAAATTATTAATCAATTAAATCTTTTTCAAATCCACACTTAATTCACAATTCAAAATTTAACTTAACAAGCATTAATTAAACTACTCGCTACTCATAATGATCAAATATGCAAAGTAAAACATTTTTAGTCTAAGCTACACTGTTGTATTGAAAAAGGATAGAAAATGGAACTGAATTGAAGATACGCAATTTAAACGAATACCACCCGATTTATTTAGCTAAAACAAATAATCAAATTCGGTATAGCTAAATAAACCCTTAAGCTCCACGCCTCGTGAGTTGACCGGTACCAAAAAGTCAAAAACACTCAAACTGTTAACAATATATATGAATCTCAATTTGCAAATAACACTAGAAAGCCCAATGATTAATTCACAGACCAAATGCAGCCCAAGTTTATAATAGACCAAATCCAATTTATACATCAAAATTGCAATTTCTATATTAACTCGCAAGCCCAATCCATAATCCAAACACTGGCCCAATTCATACCTAGTTTACCGATGGCTCAATCCTATACACAAAAGGACCAATATCACTCTTATTAACCAAACGTGTCCTAGTTAAAACTTATTACAAGAATAAGCCAAATTAATAAGCCCGAACCAATAAGCAAACACGAAAAAGCAACAACTCAGGAATAAGCCACAAAAACGATTATAGAATCAGCACTTTTCATTCAATCGAAATAAGCTATCCTAAAGAAAAACACTTAAATCGATTAAGCACTAGTAATCTTTTAACAAAATAAGCCACGTACCAATTATTTCTATCACCATCTTAAATGAATAAGCTCAAACTGATCTTATTAAGCCAAAGAGATTAGGCCAAATTCGATACTTAAACTTCAATCCTTAATAATAAGCCAATGATTTTGAGATCAACAACCTAAACGACTAAATAAGCAGAATACTAAACGAGATAAGCTAAAAACTAAATCAATAAGCAAACATAAGCAGCAACTATAAGTCTAAATAAGCTAAAAGCACTTAAACGATTCAAACGACAAAGCTAATAAGCAAATAAGCTCTCAAAAGTTCGATCTAGCAATATTAGCTCACTCTAAACCAAATAAGCTATTTAGAAGCTTATCTTAACAGAAAATATGATCTTCTAATTAAACTAAAACGATATAAGCACAACAATAAGCTAAAAGCTTTTAGGAGTCATTATCTAAGTCGTTAAGAACTTTTGACAATAATAAGCTACGAAAATAAGCACGAAAAATCAGCTTATAGAATAAGCTAACACAAAAAGAAAAGGAAACGAACGATTAAGCAAAAGATAAGCAAAACGAGATCTTCAACAAACTTCAAACCATTTTCATTACATCTTCTTAATAAGCTTGTGACATAAGCACGAAATTCAGAAATAAGCTACTACAAAACTAAAATAAGCTAAAAACTTAAAACTAAAACTAAGAAAACTAAAAGCCTAGGTGCTCAAAAATGAAGGGAGCGTGTTCCCTTTATAGCCAAGTGGGAGGGGTAATTGTGTAAATTAACCCAACGATTGGAGAATGAATTAGCCAATGATTGGTGTCGGTGTGTGCTTCCTCGGATCGTCAGGAAAATATCAGCTTCATAATCCACTCGATGAAGGGCACGTGTCCCATTATACCGCTTCCTTTGTACGTAATATTTTTTGACTGTTGGATCAATTTTGCTATCTTTCTTTTATAACTCAAGAATTGAATTGAGATGGTATTTTCTCCCGCCACGTGGAGATATTTTACTTGCCCCTCCAAAGATAGTGCGCCCTCACGTGGGGGCTTAGGATTTAATTTGATCATGTGACGATGATGTCATGCTAATGTCAGACCACTTAATAAATTTAGATCTTAATTTCTATTGGGCTTTTCGTTGGGCTTTAGCTCATTTGGCCTGGTCCGGCCCGCTAAATGGGTTACGGGCTGGCCCAATAAGATCCGCAGACACCGTCAAACTTGTTTTTCCGTGCTCTTTCTAATGGCATGCTCGGGGACTTTTCACGACTTTGTCTTGAATTTGAATAATAGGCACTCTTGATCGCGATGAACCCATAGTTACCCGTTTTTTCTCCGTTTTCAATCGTTTTTACCTGCAAGACATAAAAAATACCAAACAAACATATTTGCAAGATAATTATCCATATTTTATAATTTTTAGTTCGATTAGTAGTGCTTTACTGGGTATAAACGATGTGTATTTTAGCACACATCAGATTCCCCCACACTAAGCCATTGTTGGTCCCGCACGCAATGTTAACAAATCGGGAAATAAACAATTTAATCCCCTTTAAACTTATGACCCTTCACAATCAAACAAGAACAGAAAAGTCCCATGAAAAGGTTTAAAAATCATTTAATTCGCAAGCACCCCCGTTTTAACCATTTACAAAAACTAAGATAAAATTTTATAAAATTTATTTAAAAAAACTTTAAGAAAAGGTGTTCGTCATCCTTGACTTTTCACAATCCCCAGACTAAACATAAAACGAAATCATAGTCAAATATAAAATTAGATGCTAACGCTACTCATAAATGCTAATTGTGTAAGTATAAACTTAACTCTTCGCTCCCTTATTCCTAAATCCTCTAAAGATTTTTATTATTATTATTATTGGCGACATATAAATTAAGGCCTTATTTTTATAAAGTAAACCCGGTTTAGACCATAATTAGTTTGAAATCCTTTCATAATGAGACGATATGGTGAGAATAAGGTCCACATTAAGGTTCTAATTTCGCATGATTTAGGGGTTATCCTTTTTATTTTATCCGAAACAACTCAACTACGAGTCTAGAGACGGAGGCTTTATTTAGATAACCCCGGAGTCGAAATTTGGCTTTATTATTATTTATTATTATTATTATAGCAACATTATTAAACCTCGGTCCTTTAAACAACTGCCACATCGGTATGCGAGCCGACCATGGTCCAGGAGTCTTATTTCGACCTCGGTGATTCCCCCGACCTTTTAGAAGGCTGCAACATCGGTTGTGAGCCGGCAAGATGCAGCAAACTTTTATCAGTCTCGGATTATTACTATGTGCCTTATTTAGAAGACTCCACATCGGTTGTGAGCTGGCAAGAGGCAGTAAACTTTTATCAGCCCATAGTTTTTATTATTGTTATTATTACCTCCACCCTTTAAACGACTGTCACATCGGTATGCGAGCCGATCATGATCCAGAATCTTTATTTCGGCGTCGTTTATACATAATTATTATATATATAGCCAATAATTTCAAGTCAATGTGGTCTTTTAACAACTGCCACATCGAATCTTTCCCACAACACTGACAAAACTCCGATTGTACCTTACCATTCACAAAGGAATCACTACAATGATCCTAAACAAGACTCGCAAAAACCAAAGAACTTATATTCAACAATTATAAACTTTATTTAAGCTGATGGGACAAAAAGCCACAATTAATACCTTTGAGCATTAAAGAAATCCAACTATTCTATGTATAGGCATTCAAAATTATACTCTACTCATCATTCATCTGTTCGTCAAATTAAAATTTCTAATAAGAAACTCGTGAAAACTTAGCCTAATAAATCGAATCTTTGCATATTAAAATCAATTATGGAACTTGTCAAAGTCTTGACTTTAAGCTAGACTCCGCTTTTAAAGCTCCGTGTATAAAGATTACAAATTTTCAAGTCTAAAAAACGTTTAAGGAAAAGCAAAGATATAAACCGGTCGGTTTCAAAATTATTTTTGTTCTCACAAACGGAAAGCCTACATTCGTGTCAAAATATTTTTAATCAACTAACTATTATATATATATATATATATATATATATATATATATAATAGTATATATATAATATAAACAATAAACTAGATATTAAAACTTAAAAATTTAAAATTTTTACAGGAAAACGGTGTACGTGAGAACAACGAGCAAAAGTAGGTAAGATCATATCGAATATATACTACCCCATACTAAAAAATAAACATTGTCCTCAATGTTTCCTAGTCTAAGGCTTAAAACCCCATACTAGAACTCAAAAAAAATCGAATGCATAATCCGAGCATGGAGAAAGTATCACAAAAATCTTAAGTCGTTTATCAAGTATGCTAAATGATAGATGTTAGTCGATAATAATCATAGGATATCGTATTTGCCAAACTACTGGGCAAGCAAAGGCTAGGAAGCTCGAATGGACCGGGACAAAACACCAAACACGAGAGTCTTCACAATCCGGGTAATCCTAGACAAAAATCACAAACCACAAAACACGAAACACGAGAAAGAGGCGAGCCCCTCTCATCAAATGTTAGAAAATAGATAAGAAGATAGAAATGCTTGTTTTTGTTATCCGTCACGAGCTTGACTCGACCCGAATTAAGTTGTACCATGGGGAAGCATATGGAAAAGAAAATCTCATTCGGGCTTTCATTAATGTTATGATAAACATTAAAGCATATACAAGTTCCATCCCGATGAGATTCACCGCTTAGTGGAGAATGCTGGGTTCAAAAATGTGTCATCACTCCCGGTGAGGAAAGTAAAGGAGAATCCACAGGTAGGTGCATACGAGACAAAGTCGAACGACAAAATTCGAAGGAATTGTCATCTTCTATATTCTGAAAAACATCAATCTCAACCTCCCTGGGTCAAACATTCGTCTACATTAACTCATCAAAAGTGTTTTATCACGGTGCTTCCGGGCTTCATGTCGAAGTTAAAAACGTCTCATCTCGGGAATAAGACATCTTAAGTAAGTTTGTTAGAAAAAATAATATCCCCTTCCGAGTCAAAATCACTTCAATACCCGGTGGTATCGAGTCTTCCGGAACAAGAAATGTATCAACCTCCTTTAGTCAGAAGTCATTATCCACAACGGGAATAGGAGAAGAGGAGGGATTTTCGAGCACAAAAGGAATAGAAGGAATAAGATTCAACGCTTCGATCTTATCAATGAGAAGACTGCCGTTTAATAATTTCTCACGAAGAATCTCGTCCTCTATTTGAATAATATCATTGTTAATTTCTCCTTCTTCTTCATCAAAATCGTCTTCATCAACTCTCGGTAAAATTGGATCAATAAGATCGAGTTCACCGGCAAACTCTTCGGGAAGAAAATCAATCTTAGGAGATGTGATTGAAATATCTCGATTAAGCAAAGAGTTAATAAGTCTAAATTTAGCATCAAAATGATCATTATCACAAGACGGCACATCACAGATATCGTCGGAAATACCCTTTGACTCACTTGGGATTGGGACAAGGTTCTCAACACTAGACTTTTCCGTTTTCGGAATAGTGTTAAGATGCTCGTCCCCCATACTTAGAGAGTATCAGCCCTCGGCTGAAGTCGGGTTGATTGCTTAGGCTTTCTATAAATAAATAGTATATCCCATCATCATCAGCCATAGAAAATTCTAAAAATTTTAGAAGAAAACTTGCTGACGGCTCCTCTGCTCTGCCTTTTTCTGTTTTTGTGAATTTCCTTAAGAATTTGGAAATCATTCCTGAAGTTTAAGTACAATTCTGCATATCTACAGCTGATTCAACTCTCTCCACAGCTGCGTAATTTTACAGAATCTCTCCTCATCTAGCAATAAAGCATGCAATTTTCTTCAGAGGTATATGATCATACCCATTTAAAAAGCTGAATATTTCCATTAAGTTTTCTCTAGCTTGCAACATTTCCGTATCCGTTGCTTGAGGAGGATGATGAATTACGGGAAACTGCGGGGGTTGATATTGGTCAAAACCGGAATAAATTGGATTATAACAAAAATTAGGATCATAATTTTGGTTCATCGGTTGACACTGAAAATTTTCATGAAGAACCCCGCAATTTCACAAGGAAATTTTTGTGGCTGACTCTGAGAATAATTTAGATGTGTAAATTCAAAGCTTGATTGTAACAAGGACCCGATCAAATAGAACGGGTGTATCGTTCCCTGTTGACCATCAAAGACCCTGATGAGAGTTCCCCTTCACAAAATCACACGAGTAACATATCGTAATGGTGTTGTTGAGGTTGAGTTAAGAAGTTCGGTTGTTTCATTTATTGAATAAGGAATATGGGTCATAGACAAACTCATTCCGGATCCTACACTGCTACTCTCGACTGTTTCCACCATCAAAACACCTCCACAACACAACAACCAAAATGGTTATACGTAAAACATGGTGAGGAATTAAATTGATACAGATAAGAGAGTAAAGAATTAAAACGGATATGAGGGTAAAGGAGAAGATTTTTTAGATTTTAGAAAATAATTTATAAGAAAAAGGAATTAAAATATAGAAAGAGAAAATATTTTAGGTAACCAAAAGTTAAACTGCACGTAGCTCTCTAAAAATACTACAAGAAAGCGAAGGGGGGAAGGAAGGGGTGGGGTGGGGTAATATGGGGAAAGGGAGAGTTGGTAAGACCTCGAGCGGCATTCAGAATAACCCTCTCCTTTGGGTGATGTTCATAGGATCAAACCCCCATAAACTTTCCATATAGCACGTAATCTAAAAGGTGACCTACAATGATTAACAAACGGTAATTTTTTTAATAAAAGAAAATAGAAGTGTAAAATATTTTTGTATTTTTATAGTTTTATTAAGAAAATATTCAATAATGAAAAACGATAACTTCACGAGGAATGTTCTTCAAAACACTAATCTTCGAACGAAACACGATAATCGTAACACTCTTCCCCGGCAACGGCGGCAAAAATTTATCCGCTCCAAAACACTCTATATATAAATATATATGAGTATATTAGGATATAAACAATTATAGTATAGTAAGTATTTTCCGTCGAGTTCTAGAAACAAACTCTTAACCAAAGTTGTCTCAAAAACCTCCCGGGTCGTTTTCCCTCGACGAAGCGTGAATTGAGAATCGGTTAAGTCCGTGATCGCGCGTTTTGAATGGTTTCAAAGATTTTTGAATTGGTTTTTATATCTACTAATAAAAACGAATAAAACATGTAAAGCACGTAAATATAAAACAATTAAAAATTAAAACTCGAGAACGTAAAAACGTAAATGGGAATTAAAGAAAATGCGACAATTAAAACTGAATTTATCAAAATTAAACCTAAATTATTTTAAAACTTTTCCTTAACCCTAATTATGAAGAAAAGGACAAAGGAAATCTAAACCGAGAGTGACTTAAAAGTAAAAAAAAAAATGTAGAAAACGAGAACGGGAAATCAATCTCGTTCTTTAAAACATGAAATTAATTTAAAAATTAAAAACCACTACTAAAGCAAATCAATCCTAAGCCTTCTAAATATTAAAATAAAATTTTATAAAAAAGAATTTTATTTTTTTGTTCATTTTTCTATTTTTTATGATTTTTTAAAGTTTTTAATGAAAATAATGCACGAAAAATAGTAAAACTTGAATTAAAAATCAAAGAAAATTACTAAAAATAGCTAGTGATGCAAAGTTTGAAGAAAAAAATAAAAAACTAACTCGAATCCAACTTAAAACGAATAAGCCCTCCAAAAAGCTGTTTAGCACACGAAGTTCTTATTTGAATAAAAGCTTAAAAGGAGTTAAATGAATTTATGTTTGGCAACCCTTGGACTTAAACAGTCCAATGGCGCAGTGGAGTTGTAGGAGATGTGTGTGTAAGGTGTATAAAAGGTGAGGTGGGTAATTTTATGGGGTTCGAGCCTTATTTGCACATCCTACTTCCCACTTCCTTTTTTTTCCTTTTTGCAAAAACTCTAAAGAGCAAAGTTATAAAACAGCTTTTAACAAGCAACTTTTGTAAAAACAACTCTTTTAAAACTTACAAATAAGCCAAAAAATTAGCTTATTAAACAGGCAGAAGCACTTAACCTTTTTTTAAAAGCTTTATTAAAACTCAAAGACACAAAATAAGCTTGGAATAAAGCCAAAAACTTTAATAAACTAAGCAATACTACCTACAACAATCTTAATAAGCATATTAACTAGAATTAAGGCAAAAATAATAAACCGAAAAGCGAAAAAGTCACTATAGAGCACAGTAAAGGATATAGAGTTCAAAAACAGACAAACAAGTACTTTTGACTTATTTTTAAGCCTTAAAACAGATCCTTATGGAAAATTAGCTTATGCCACCTTAAAGCTTGACCTCAAATCTTTTTAAAACTCCTTTGGAAAACTAGTTTGAAAATCAATTACTCAAATCATTGGATCCTACTTTGTAGCCGTTAGATGAGATAAGAGCACACGGATTGCCACGTTGGCAATCCAATCATTGGGAGGTGGATGTGCTTCTTTTGCATTGATTTCGGTGCAAATTTCCCTTTTAAGTGTGTTTCTTTTGGATACTGGGCATTCATGTATATCTTTTGACCAATGGCAAGCTTTGATGCGTTTACCTTTGCTACAACGTGGAGCTTGTATTAGAATCTTCGAGCCAACGTAGTTAATTGAAGGAAATGGATTAACCCTCTAAGTTTCACGCAGGAATTATTTGGAGGATGACATGAATAGTAAAACACTTTCCCCCGCCCCCCAATTCCTTTTATATCTTGTTTGACCCGAGTTTTATATAACGTTGACCTGGGCTTTTGCTAAATAAAAGGAAATGGGCTCGTGTTTATCTTGGGCTCGGTTACAAGAGTAAAAAGGGTTAAGGGTTTATATTTGACACTTAACGACCGTTAGTCTTTAAGTGTTAAAGGACTAACGGTGTTATTATTTTTGGACTTTTAGTGCAAAATGATTTTAAAAAACAAAATTTAAAAAAAAAGGGCAAATTTTTTTGTATTTTAAGGTTTCTGTCCTCTTTGTTTGTTTGACCATTGTTTTGACTATGTTGGACTTTTGTTTAGAAACCCCCGCTCCTTGCGGCACTCAATCCGTTCTCGTGTCCGTTTTTGTCCGGTTTTGGCTCTTTTCTTGTGATTTTTGCAATATCCATAAATACACATTCACAAAAGACAAAACACACATATACAAGCATAATTTTGCATTATTTTATCTTTTCAAGGCTTGTTTTGATACAAAAAGGATATGTGATTTCTCACATATCAGCGACGGTGTCACAAGAAGTGGTTGACACCGTCACAAGTTCATAGTGACGGCGTCACAACAAGACGACAGAAGAAACCCTTAGAAGATTCGACAGGCTGACGGCGTCACAAAGCCCTATTGACACCGTCAGAGCCCAAAATCTATAAATATAACCCCTTTTGTTCTCATAATTCGGGTGGAAACTTGTGACAACTTAGGATAACTTTATTTCAGATGATTTTTAAGGTTTTCTAACCCTTTTGTACTCGCATACTCACATGTTGATGCGTGTTCGCTACGAGTTTTAAAACTTATAAAAAGGATTACAAGGATAAGCTAATGTAACACATTTGGTCAAGTATGACCCTATCGTATGTAGCAAGTTTGGTATGGTAAGCCGATGTCATTCCCTAGGATTTGGGTGTTTTCAATTATGAGGAATCTATGTAACAGTAAGCAGTACGAGTAAACAAAGGCGACTTAATTAAAACTCTTTTTTTATAAATCGACTATCTAACTAACTCTAAAACCCTTTTTTATTATGTTTTCCAGTTGTTATACTAACGAAAATTATAAAAACTATTTTCTAACTAAGCAAAATAAAGTAAGAAACAATTAAAAAGAAAAACACAAACGAAACAACAAACTAAAAATTGTACCAAATCTAACAAACCTTGTGGTTTGACGGACTTCGGGTTCTACCCATGGGGTTTAGGATCAAATCAGGGCGGATAGAAATACGAAATTAGCATAAAAGGAACCAACTGGGTGGTTGTGTTGTTTTTGTTTTTGGGGGAGCGGTTCAATTATTTTAGATCAAACAAAAAGGTGTATTTGTTCCTTTCCACAACAAGATAAATAAAGTCCTGAACCACAACTAGAAAACAAGATTTAACAAGGCTTGAACTAGGATAAAAGAAAACGGTTTTGTAATTTTTTAAGGTTTTGATCCAATGACCAAACTTTGGTGATCTAGTCGTTCGTTTGGATGGCTTTTGGGGTTTTGGCAGCTTCAGGCCGATCGGCTAAAGAGCTGGGTCGAACGGCTCGATGGCTTTTTTGGGTCAAAAGGGTGGAGACAACTGGATACATGGTCGGGTCGATCGTCTTGTTTGACCTGGTCCTGGTAAAATGATCTAGTCGATCGGCTGGATGGTCAGGCCGATCGACTAGATGAAACTGGTAATTTTGAGTGATTTTTTTCCGCAAGCACAAATGATATAAAACGAAACACATATTCAAAACACCTAAAAATACAAACAAGTCCCCAGCAACGGCGCAAAAAACTTGATGTTTGTTTGCTACGAGTTTTAAATTTATATCAAGGATTATCAGGATTAAGCTAATTACACATTCGGGCAAGTATGACCCTATCGTGTGTAGCTAGTTTGGTGTGGTAAGCCGAGGTCGTTCACTAGGATTTGGGTGTTTTCAATTGTAAGGAATCTATGTAACAATAAACAATACTAAAGCGGTAAAATGAATGTCACAAGCCACAATACCATATAAGCAACAAATAATATGAAAATGAATATGATGTGAATTTAATAGATAAAAACAATACTTGTTTGGAACTAGTATTCATATCAATGGAGTGTATGGAGATTCAGGTAGAACTTAACAATAGCACACAAAATCAAAAGCCACAATTCCAAGTCAACGGGTAGTATCATGAAATTACGTATATCACGGTTTGGATTAAGGAACCCTTTCGACCTATGGTCATTATTACAAACCATGTCATTACAAGACATTTGTTAGAAAATAGGATTTTACCTATGGTTCATAAGAGCCCTTTTCGACTAATACTTTATTTGATTAAACCTTTATGAGTCTATTTAACTTGTATATTTATAGTTGTCAATTAGGGGTAGAAGTACTAAGACTTCTGATGGACTAGCTGCTATTCAAGCTCAACTAAACAATCTTGGAAGGGAGATTAAGAAGGTAAATAAAAAGGTTTATGCTGCTCAAGTTGGATGTGAATCATGTGGTGGACCCCATTACACTAAAGATTGTCAGTTTAAAGAGGAAGCAAAAACGTTTAAAGAAGCGTACTACACTTAATTCGGTATACCATACCCTCCCCACCCCCCAACCCCCCCCCCCCCCCCCCCCCCCCCCCCCCACCCCACCTCTCCCCCCCCCCCTAAACCCCTCCCCCCTCCCCCCCCCCCCCCCCCCCCACCCCCCCCCCCACCCCCCCCCCCCATCCCCCCCCCCCCACCCCCCCCCCCCCCCCCACCCCACCCCCCCACTCCCCCCACACCCCCCCCCCCCCACCCCCCCCCCCCTCCCCCCCCCCCCCCCCCCCCCCCCCCCCCCCCCCCACCCCCCACACCCCCCCCCCCCTCCCCCCCCCTCCCCCCCCCACCCCCCCCCCCCACCCCCCCCCCCCCCCGCCCCCCCCCCCCCCCCCCTCCGCCCTCCCCCCCCCCCCCCCCACCCCCCCCCCCACACACCCCCCCCCCACCCCCCCCCCCCCCCCCCCCCCCACCCCCCCCCCCCCCCCCCCCCCCCCCCCCCTCTCCCCCCCCCCCCTCCCCCCCCCCCCCACCCCCCCCCCCCCCCCCCCCCCCCCCCCCCCCCCACCCCCCCCCCCCCCCCCCCCCCCCCACCCCCCCCCCCCCCCCCCTCCCCCCCCCACCCCCCCCACCCCCCCCCCCCCCACACCACCCCCCCCCCCCCCCCCCCCACCCCAACCCCACCCCCCCCCACCACCCCCCCCCCCCCCAACCCCCAAGGAGAAGATATAGAAAGCTGCCTAGATCTAACCAAATGTAGATATGGAAATCCTTCGTATCAATAGCGAAGACAAACAATGGAAGAATCGTTGAACAATTTTATGGTTGAATCTGCTAAAAGACATGATGAAAACTCTAACTTGATCAAGGAAATTCGAGTGACGACAGATGCTGCTATTAGAAATCAAGGAGCCTCGATCAAGGCTTTGGAAATTCAAATCGTACAAATGGGCAAAGTACTTCAAAAAAGGGGATCTGGAAGTTTTCCTGGTTAACCAAAACAAACATGTCAAGTCGATCTCGACTATTGTTGAAACTGACACGCCCTCAATACACCATTTGCGACCCAATTCGATACATCGTGTCGAGCCCAAAGAACATAAATAGCAGATTTTCAAGCCAAATCGAACCGTAAAGCCTTTTCCAAACCGAATTAATAAAGATTGAATGATTGTTATGAGGTGATGGATGTACTGGACTCTGCTACCTATTCAAAGAAGATGCTTAATGAAAGACCAAAGATAGGATATCAAATTGAAACATCAATAGACGTGAATGACTCGGTAGTTCTTAAAGACTCTCTACCTCTAAAGGAAAAACCCAGGGAGTTTTACCTTACCTAGTTATATTAATAATATCTATTTTAATAAGACCTTAGCAGACTTAGGAGCTAGCATTAGTTGTGGAAAACATGGATCCTTACCGTGATCAAGAGATGGGAGATGTTATTTTTGGAGAGTCGTTTTGTAGGGAGATTTGTGTCAAAGCAAGGCGGTTCGATAGAATGATTACCATTTACAATGGTAACGATAGTGTGACTTACCAAGTGGCACGATCACACCCAAGGTTTAAAAACCATACCAATGCACAATGTAACAAGATACCGCCAATACTGAAGGTAAGTACACAAAACAAGCTGAATAATATATCTCGCACCCGTATCAAAAGCTTAAAAGTTTCTACAAAGGAGTCATGAACTTAGGACCTGAATATGTAAGGGATGCAAAGATCAAAGAAAGGCTAACACGCGGGCACGTGAGCGTACATGAGATGGAGTGAAGAACATAAGACAAGTCTAACTTAAAGACTTTGCTATAAAGAAAAGTGCTTACCGGAGACAACCCAGATGTATTTTTGTTATCGAGTCTGGTCTTCCAATTAGCCGATACATCGTATCCCATAACCTAATGATACGGCGTATAGACTATTTGACGATATCAGTTTTATTTTTTCTACACTTTAAACTTATTTCATTTTCAGTCAATCAACGACGTATTCGTTAATAAATACAGCGTATTAGGTGAATCCGACCCGTACTTAGGATTTTATAATACATGTCTCAATACGCATATCCTGTTTTAAGGATACAGCTTATCGACTCCTGTATAGTTTTTAAGGATTTTTGTTTAATTTCTAACCAACGAATACCAAAGATATAATTGCATTTGTTTTCTTATAATTTACACAGGAACCTTGCTGAACAAAAATGTTGGTTAGGTGGAATGCTTTATTTTTGGAATTCATGTATGTTGTAGTCATTCTGGTATCCAGACGCATTTACAACATACAATCTTGCTCATAAACGCAACATAGAGGATCATACCGAGCAAATCCCATGAGAGTTTCTCGCTCTAATTCTTTTAATTTCCAGTTTTTAATGTCATATTTTATACAACAAGGTCGTTGTATATCTCAAGTGGGGGGAGGAGAATTAGAACGCTTACTTGTTCTATTTTTATATTAATATGTCTAAATTTAAAAAAAATTCAGCATATTTTTGTGAAATTGTTAGTTGCATGACCCCGCACACATAACCCTATTGAAAGATATTTGTGAGATTTTACCTTATCCTTTCCAATGTTTACACCAAAAATTCCATAAAATAAGAGTGTGGCCGTGAGTAGTAAACTTAAGAACTTTCTTGGTAACCCTAATCGAAAACCCACATCATAAGTAATTACTTTCTAATTGGAGTTCCTTTAACGTGGTAAAATTCTAGATTAACACCAAAAAGCCTATACATGTGATATTAACTAACTATACTGTTAGTTTACCCCCGTATACCTATTTGAGTTTACTCTCATATTTAGAGTAAGATACCCCTAAAAAAAACTGTTTGCGTCCATATTCCATTCTTTTCTTACACCAAATATTTATTTTGTTACACCTTTACACCTTAGCCTACCCTATTAGATTAAGTCCTTAATCATCGGTTGCTAGTTTATTTTGTGTAAAGGTATGTATTTCCTGTGGTGCTATGCATATTTCTTATCTCTGGTATGGTCGGAAAATTGCACAATGTAATTGGGTACGTATGTGAATTTTCGTTTTGCTACTTTCACAATTACTTTTATATATATCCAAAGTATGGAGGATTATGGATAAATTATCTTGATTTATTAGGATGGTGAAATTACACATAAATTCGTAGTATGTTTGTTTATGATAAAAAATTGAAAAAAGGTAGAAAATCGCAACAAAAAAAGAGGATGAAGTTTGAAGAATTAGATAATCGGTTCATTTTAGCTTAAACTGATATTATTATTTGAAGGATCGATTATTCATTGATATGTATTATAAATTGGGGATGTAAAGTTTTGTATAAAGTGGTTGATATCGCCACTAATTTTTGTAATGTATGTATATTGTGGACGATTGGGAGTTGACCGTTATGGGAACGCCAACTAAGGGTTGATTTCATTTATCTTTGATCAAGATGTTCTTCGATTCTGGTTCGTGTCTACTAAACATGGTGTAGTCCAGGATTTGTGTCTTTATCATGGGTATGTTCGGGAAAGTTACTAGCAACATTGTACCTTATTTGTTTGGACTTAATCTATTCGTTTTGTTCTTTTTATTTAACAACAATTATTTTTCCTTTCCTAATACGTAACCTTTGGTCTTACTCGAATGAGGATGCGAGTAATCACATATGTCTATTCTGTCGTTACGGCCATGTATGTGTGATTTTGTCCGCCTTGTTGGTTTATTACTATTGGTGAAAGATTAGAATATTCCCTACCCTATATCACTCTTCGTCCTAACCCTTGGTTTTACTCAAGTAGGGGAATTGAATGCAATCATGTATGTCTATTCCATCGTTATGGATGTGTATATGTGGTTTGTCGCCCTTGTTGGTTACGACTTTAGGTGAAGACTACTAGTCCTATTCTTTAGCTTATTCGAGTTAAGGAATGAATGCAACCATGTGTGTCTATTCCATCATTATGGATGTGTATGTGTGGTTTGTCGCCTTTTCTATAATATTGGTATCAATAGAGATTAGAAAGAGTGATCAAACCCTTGAACCTTTTAAAACCTAATTTACCTTTACAAACTTGTTACTCCTTAGATTTAGTGGTGAGATGTGTATCCTTTGCCAACCAATGATAGAGTACATCTCACTACCGATGCAATGACGAATTAGTTACATGTTACCACATAGATTAGTCGAGTGATTTAAGTGTTTTCATCTTCCTATTTCGTGAGGTGTTTGGTTGTGTACTATTAATTAAATGAATAAATGCTTAACGGAAAAATCCTTAGGGATACATTTTCATAAATTTCTAAAGGCTACTTGAGGACAAGTAGGATTCAAGTAGGGGGATATTTGAAGACATTAAATAATGTCACTTTCATATCATCATTTATCCCATGTAAGTTACCCATTTTGTATAATTATTGCAAGAATTGTTACTTAATCATTTATATTTGAAAATTGTAGTAATTATGGAGCACTTTGTGAAGATTAGCTAAAAGGCGCGCATTCTAAAACTTAAATGAAGAAAGTTGAAGAATACTATTCTAACATCCAATACGTTGTATCCATCAAGGAAGATACGTCGTATATGTGCCTGCACTTCACAAGATACCATGAAGAACAAAGTCTTGTACACCGTATTCAGAAGACTTCCATACGTTGTATCCAAGATATAGTAATTAAATATTCTGAAAGATATTAATGTTTCCTACTCATAGAACACTTTCGAATACGCCGTAATTGACTTCCACTAATACGACGTATCGACCAAATTCCAGACAGTATAAATAGAAGGCCTAAAAACGAGTTTTAGTTGTGCTTGATCATATTTTCGATACCCTGACCACAAAAGTCGATTTTCAGAAGACAAGAAGAGCAGAAGAGGTCAAGCAAAGCTACTAATTCCATAGGAAACATCTTGTAATCTCCTATACTCTAGTAATCGTTCGATTTTTGGCATGAATTGTTTAACTCGGTTAGTTTACCTTGGTTGAATTATTGTTCTTGTATTTGATTACAATGTTATGGGCTAAATACCCTTTGGTGTATTATCCATGTTTATAAAGATTTAAATATTTGGTTTATTTATATCGATTGCTTAATTATCGTTGATCGTTGTTTATGTTTATCAATTTATACTTGTTTACGTGCTTTTGTATGCGACCTATCATACAACTAGATCTAGTGATACCTCGACTTAACAAGTTAGCTAAGAACTAGGACGCTCACCATAATAAAATTTGAATTATAATACACAGTAATAGAATCACAAATAATTCCCTACTTTACCTTGGTTTATGTGAACAAGTTGGACTAGCAGGTGACCTGGGATCAACAAATAACGTATTGATTCCTTTGGTAAAGACTTGGACATTAGACTACTAGAATATAAATTGCCTTTAAGCAATAAGTGGGTAAAGTCTCCATGAGCTAGGGTTTAATAAGATCACCATTATTAATCTCATAAGATAGATTATAATAAGCAAATAGGATGCTTTATGCGGATGCGTTTAATTATGACAAAATTCTACATGTCTAGGTTTTAGAAAGAAGTCTCGCCTAAATCTTGGAATTATATGCCGTTCGAGATAAGCACTCATTGCACTAAATAAAGAGACCAACGTTTTTAAATTAGAAATCATGGCTAATACAATTTTCTTATATTTGGCTAGATCACTCTTCTATCTTTTGATTATCTGCTTGCGTGTGTTATTGTGTTTTAATTTGATCTAAGTTACCGCAAAACCTGTGCCAATCTCTCAGACTAAACCTCCCTTTATCCGTTAGAATTAGGATTAACATATCTTTAGCATAGGTTTAACATAGATTAGAATTAACATAGTTTAGATTAACTTAATTTAGTTAGCAAAAATATTGATAGAATAAAAGATTTATGCTCTCGCTCTTAGTGATCGACACCCTACTTACTAACGAAGCTACATTTGATCGGGTACACTGCATGTTAAAGTGTTGTTTTAGGTAAAGTCGGCAAAATATAAATGTAAAACTTAATAACTAAAATTACCTATACACAATGACACATCACTTACGTACTACTTAGGTTGCTCTCAATGAGGAGCACCCTCACACCATTAACCCAACTTAACGTGCCACCCTTGTTGGGGTAGGTTTCCTCACACCGTGAGAAAGAAGAAAAATGAAGAAAATCGATAAGGGTCTCACCTAATTTATTTGTGTGCAAATGATGAAGCCCTTAATGTTTATATAATTAAATATTTTATTTGTGAGTGTGTGTGGGGTATTTTGTAGAGTACATTTTTGTAAAAGTAAATATTTTAATGAAAGGTGAGGACGGTGTGACCATTGGGGTGAAAAGTAAGTAAGAAATAGTGAGGGGAAGTAAATTGTGATGTGGCACTGAGGTTGACAAGATAACGGTGTGGCCATTAGGAGTAGTGTTACACACTTCTTACACCTAATGTACTTTATTGATAAAATAAATGTCACGTGTCAAAATTATAGTGGAGTCGCCCAATCGCACCGTTCTAGTTTGAGAAATTAAATTTTTTTACCTAGATAACGGACTACCTTACATTTTTAAGCTATTTAAGAAATTTAATTTTTAAAATACCATTCAACGAACCTGCGACACATTTTTTGGTTTAATTGTTTCATCAACACCGACATATTCGTCTAACACATCATCTAGGATGAAATCAACTGCTCCTATTCGATTGCCAAAATTTCTGGTAGGATATGCTGAGGATTAGGTATACCTAGCTTATGAACCAGCTCAGGACATTTATGATGGGTAAGGGCATCAGAAATCAGAGTGTTAAGCCATTTTTCCAATTAGCATTTTTCTTAGATTCCTCATTGTCCAAACTTCTTTTCCTGAATTTTTTTAGATTTTTCTAATTTAGTTTAGTATTTTTAATATTTAATTTACATTAAAAGTGTTTTTAATTCATAATAAATTAAATAAAAGTCAAAAAAATATAATTCTTTTCTTTTAAATTTTCTTTTATCATTTAGGGCTTTTAAAAATTAAATTTTCATTTCTAGGGTTAAAATTTGATGTTTTAGGTTTTAGGTCGCGTTTTTATAATCCCGTTAATGTTTTTCGTGTTTAATTCATAACTGCTTTAATTGTTGCTTTCCTTTGAGTGTTTTTGCGTTTTCATTAGTAGATTTAGAAACCAAATCAAAATTCTTAATCTGTTCAAAATCTCGATCACAAACGTCAACAGGGAGTTCAATTCACGCCTCGTCAGGAACAAAAACAACCTGGGAAACAACGAAGAAGGGGTCACCTTTGAAGTCGAAGCTTCCAAAATTATATTTTATTCGTGAGTTGGTTTCTTGCCGATTCACCTATATTATATATATATACACACACATATTGACAACGATCATTCCGTGAGGACCGTTTTACAGTATAAGTACTGTACCTATGATCAGGTAGGTTCAATTTGGAAGAACCTCCTTGACAGGGTTTCCAGCTCAAAGTGTTAGATCCTCTAACGCGTATGCATTAGATTAACCATACTTGCTTGTTCTCATTACCGGAGCGTCTCAAATCAGACAACACGATAAGAGTGAATCAGATAGTTACTATCTTTCTGATTAAGTCATTAATTCATTTACTGGAACAAGTTTGATTCACATAGAATCGCACCATTGTTTCTTTTCAGTTGACACAAGTTTGATTCATATAGAATCGCGCAAGTCACCTACCAAGAGCTTGTTTGATGTTGGCTCAAGCAAGATTTCCATCTTCACTGTGAATATCTTAAGTATCACTCGGATGTTTTGGCAAAATCACAAGGATAATGCGGAGGACTCTTGTTAACAACTTGTGAACTTATTGGTGTTCAACAAGTGTTTGTAATGGAATGTGTCCTAATGAGATTTGTTTTATTGATCTCTTGGCTCTAGACTCAATTAGTGCGTTTTAGTTTTAGTAATCGGAGGCTGGAGTAGAAACCACCTATTTAATATTAACTAACTCAGAGTGAGAAAGTCAATAGAAGTCGTGTGTATCTCCGTGATAAATGAGACAAGTTTCTATTGTGAGAAACTCGAATGGATGGGGAGGGTTGTGCATTGCATCACTGGATCCATGATGTCATCTTAAATATCAGAATTCATCTTTGTAAAAACTGATAGAGTATGTATTGACCTGGTTTTTGCCTAAGGTGTAGGGAGGGCTTCTTTCTTTAGACCCTTTATCCTTACATTTCTTTTTCATTCTTCAACCTCTTCAATGCTTACCAAGACGTCATTACTAACACCTTGTTGTGCTTGTTCTAGTGTTAGCTCAATCTTAGTTGGCATTATTCCCTTATACTCATTCATCTCCAATCATACCTAAGGACAGCTATTACTAACTATGAAGTGTCCTTGGGTAGATCCCTCCGGTTCTAGTTAGATCATAGGACTAATACTTAACCTAACCACCTTATGACTTCAGAGTCGTCGTGAATTAAGATGTTGTTAGGTATGAGATCGTAACCATAAAACCTTTTCCGAAGAGCATCAATAGCACTTTGAGTCGTTTAGATCACTTATTATTTTCAAGATCACATTTTAATTATATTTCTCCCTTTATTTTAAATACTAATTCACTTAGTCTTTAAAATACTTTGTGATTAAAATTGACGTGAAAATACTATGAGAAAATATTATTATACATAGCATGATTATTTGGAACATTTAGTTGCTCCCATTAATTTTTCATATGTTTGACACCATAAAAATATTTACAAGTTGTAAAATAAATATAAAATTGAGGGTTAACATTGTTGAGCACACAATTTTGAAAGATTATGAATTGTCATTGAAGAATTCGCCAAAAGAGTTACACCGATGTAAGGCGTAAGCCTCTAGAGTTTCAAGTTGGTGATCGAGTTATGTTAAAGGTATCACCTAGGAAAGGGGTCGTACATTTTTGGAAAACAGGGAAAGTTAAACCCGAGGTATATTAGACCTTTCAAGGTTTTAGCCAAAGTGGGAACCTTTGCTTATAGACTCGAACTACCTCAACAGTTAAGTAGGGTTCATAGCACGTTTCATGTATCCAATCTAAAGAAGTGTTTATCGAACGAGCCATTAGCAGTTCCGTTAGATGAAATACACATTGATGATAAACACCGCTTCGTTGAAGAATCGGTGGAGATTTTGGATCGTGAATTCAAGAGGTTAAAGCGAAGTCGTATTCCCATCATTAAAGTTCGATGGAACTCTAAGAGAGGTCCTGAGTTCACGTGGGAACGCGAAGATCAGTTCCAGGAGAAGTATTCGCACCTCTTCACAAAAACCGTGCCTTCGTCAAGTGTCGCGACTTGAGCCTTGGGTACAAGGCTCTTCTAACGGGTGGAGACTGTAACATTTCTCATTTTCAGGTTATTTACGACTTTAATTAATTCCATTATTTATTTTTAGAGTTTTACGCGTTCGCTTTTAATTATTATCGTATAGTTAAATCGCGTAAACTAAAAATCAACGTTCAACGTAAACGGACACCAAACAAATTAAAGTTTACATCAAGCAAGTGTTATATGATTATTAGGAGTATAATTTATAACTTTTCATAATTTATTTTTGTTGGTTATGTAAAACGCTTACATTTCGTAATAAATTACATTCAGACCTACCCGGAAGCACCTTTACCCATATACACTCAAACAAATACCCACTTTTATACCCAATACCCAAAATTTACCTATTTTATTTATGTATAACCCCTCAAAACCGGACCTAGTGTGGTTACACAAGAAATAAATACAAAACTCCCACTAACTCAAAATTTACAAGTTGTAACTTACACCTTTGTACCCTAAAGCTCATATATCTAGTAATTGGCATGTCAAGAGTACCCTTCCCCCCATTTTCAGTCGTGGGTTGGAATAGGGAGGAGGAGAGGTCTTTTAACTTTGTCTTTCAACCCACCAACATCCCATGGTTTCCCTTTTAAGTGGTTTTAAGGTTCAAGCATGCTATAAAAGGAAAGACTCATGACAACTAGCTCATACTCTTACATGCAAGCAAGAAAAACACTTATACCCTCCCCATATTAAGCTCAAACCCACGGCTCAATATATATCAACTAGGGTTTCATTTTAATTTTGTATCCAAGGTATTCCAAGTATTCAAGTACTCATTCTAAGGTCATCTAAGGTTACTCAAGGTGTTAGCAAGCTTGGATTCGGGTTTAGCAAGGATTAATTAAGAAAACATATCTAGGGTTTTCTTGATTAGGGTTTTGATTTTGGAAGCTTATTTATGGTTTATATCTTGTGTTCATCGTCCTACACATCTTCTATAAGGTCTATTTAAAGCATTCAATATTCATTTATTCATTATCTTTTATGTACATATTTGTTATATATGTTAGTCACCACCTAGATTCATTTTTGTGATATATGAGGTATTTAGGAGCTTACTAAATTCGAATTTTATGTTGTATATAGTAAAATAATACTTGAAATGAAGGGACATGCTTAGTAAGAATGTTAAATAATTTATATGAATGATTTACAAATTAAATGGTGTGACTATATAACATGTGATGCTTTATTTATATATAATACATTATACTCATACGGCCTGTAATTAATTAGGTTGCATTTGGATTGCCGAGTCGATTCACTTATTTGATTTAGATAATCAATCATTCACTTACGGTGAGTTCATAGCCCCGCTTTTATACAATTATATTGTTTTACAACTTTGGGGTGAGAAACATGCATCATTTTACATTTGGACGCAAGTACCCTTTTAAACAAGTTACGAGTTGGCCTAAGTAGCTAAACCCACTAATGTCCACTATCATGAACTGTCAATTGCTAGTTAGCGAGCACGAATGTTATGAATAGATCTATTTGGGATTGACATCCCCGTTCGGGTAAGTAGCACTTACTAGTTTCGAATGTACTAAAACAACGAATGTATACATGTCAGAATAATTTAGATGTTACGGGTTTGAACATCTACATGGCCACATTATGTGCATTAAATTGCATACATAGATGTCGAGTTTTGGTGTCATGAGCTTAGTGCACTTCGTAATTACTTTTAAGATGTGGTATGTGTTACATGTCTTACATTGGAATTCTTGCGGTCCTATTTTTATACAATTATTAAACTTGTAAATTCACCAACTTTATGTTGACGTTTTAAAGCATGTTTTTCTCAGGTCAATAAAGTACGAGAAACAAGGATACATTGGTGTTCACCATTTTGGAGTCATTACTATAAAGATTTGGGTGCATTACATTTTGGGAATATTTGTTATGTCTTAAAATCTTTACTTTTCATGGATGAACAATTTAAGCTTTGGGCTATTGTAACAAACAAGTTTATTTAATCCAATGTATCAATTTTAAACGACTCATATAGAGGTCGTTCTCATATCTTGTGCTATTGATCTATGAAGTAACACTCTCCAACCCATATTCCGCTGCGACCCATTTTGGGGGTGTTACACATTGGTATCGGTGTTACCTCAACAACAATCACTCGAGTCTGAAAATATTTTACTTAAAAGACCGGTTGCAAATTACAAATAAGAATTTTCAAGAATGAAGCACATTGTATTGCTCTTAAACTTAAATATCAAAATCAAGCTTTAAAATCAGGGCAAAACATGGTCAAATTTTGAATGAAACAAGTAATAAAGCCAAGATTAAAAAGGAAATTGAAGCTTTTGAAACAATAAACATCGAATTAGAACATACTGTGGCTAAATTACTTACAGAGAATGAGCATTTAAATAAGGAAAATGAAACTTTGAAAAAGCATTACAAAGATTTGTATGATTCTATTAAAATTACAAGATCTAAGACTATAGAACAGACAACTTCTTTGCTTGCTAATAATGCTGATTTAAAAGCTCAGATTCAGGAAAAACTTTTTGCAATTGCAGCAGCCTTTAAAAATGACTTAGGAAGTTAAATGGACATAGTGTGATACTAAGTATGCTAAAACATAGTCTTGGGGTGTCATCGAGAAAACCTCCCACGAGAAAATACCACTTGGCGTTAAGTCCTCCGGAAAATAAAAAGAAACGGTTTTACAATCACAAGCAACAAATCAGTTGTTAGACAACCTAAATGAGTTAAATCTTAGAAAGGCCTCAAATGTAAAAATTACGGGTTGCCTCCAAGTTCGATTGTGAATAAGACTATTTGTCAAAACCAGTCACTCAACACTATTTGCCTAAGAAAAGAGAATCCGTTTTTGCAAAACCTGATCATATGATTGCATCTAGCGAATC
Source organism: Tanacetum coccineum (assembly GCA_026074375.1). Taxonomy (NCBI): domain Eukaryota; kingdom Viridiplantae; phylum Streptophyta; class Magnoliopsida; order Asterales; family Asteraceae; genus Tanacetum; species Tanacetum coccineum. The sequence continues at coordinate 24,618 of BQNB010033682.1, read as the reverse complement.
TAGGAATAGTTCTAAGAACATGCCAAGATTTAGTTCAAATGACATGGTTCATAATCACTATCTAGATGAAGCTAAGAAAAAAATACAAAAAAGAGATAGGAACTCAAAAACTAGTGTGACGCCTTCTGTTAGATTTAAAAGCACTGCTGATGATAGCAAACCAAAACCTAAGAACAACAATCAAACACCTAGGAGTTTGCATGTATCTAAGAGTAGTTGCGTAACAATAATGGCTGCGCCAAAAGCAAATCACTCTAAGAGTTCTAGTTCTTTTTCAGATTCTAAAAACTTTGTTTGCTCTACAAGTCATAAATGTGTCTTTAATGCAAATCATGATGCTTGCATAACAAAACTCCTAAAGGAAGTGAATTTACGTGTAAAGACTCAATCCCATAAGACCAGAAACAGTAACAAACCCGCAGATCAAAAGAGTCATACTCAAAAACCTGCTAGGCAGATCTTTACAGGACATATGTTTTCTCCTAATAAGACTTCCGCTGTGTTGGAAACACAAAAAGTGTCAGTTACTTCCAAGTTGTAACAGGTCTAAGCTTGTAGTTTATGTAATGATTAGATTAGTAATCTAGTCCGGCCCAAGACGCATGGGAAGCCCATCATAGCCCATGGGCCGGCCTATAGGACTATATAAACCCTCTCCTAGCCTTGGAGAGGGGTTGGTTGTTTCATTTTCCATATTTCACACATAATAAACTTCATCCATTTTCCATCCATTCTCTCTCTTTAACATCACAACCCACATCTCACTCTTGTTCTTGGTAGATCATTAGATTACATGTTTCTTCAATACGTATCAAGAGCCATGGAGTGGTGTGTTTAGTTTTTATGTTTGTCTTGTGATTTGTGTTCAAAATCTTTATAAAGAACAAAATTTTTGATTCAAATTTTTTTGGCGTAAAAACCTTAAAGTTTTCATTTTTATTGTTCCTATAGGGTTAGTAACACTAGTTGTACAAGAATTTTTGCTAAAAACCATTCAAAAATGTGGTTTGTTTTTTGTTTTTAAAAATTTGCGGGACGTAATACTAGTTGTAACCGACGTAGCTGTCAGTAGTTGGATATTCCGAACAAGGAAAACCAAACGAGTTTACTTAGTTGGAACTGAAATAGTTGTGTTAGTTTGGAAACCGAACTGTGAACCGGAACTAGTAAACTTTAGTTGGGAACCAGAACATGATCAACCGAAACTTGTTTCTCTAGTTAATTTATCCCTTGGAACCGAACGAGTTTACTTCAGTTTGAACCGAACTAGTTTTGTTAGATTGGAACCAAACTAGTGAACCGAACTAGTAACTTTAGATGGAACCGAACAAGATCAACCGAACTAGTTTCTCTAGTTGGAACCGAACGAGTTTACTTCAGTTGGACGAAACTAATTTGTTAGTTGACAATCGAACTAGTGACCGAATCTGTGAACCGAATTGTGACAGATCCGAAACCTGTTTGAACCCGAACAAGAGGAAACGAACTAGTGAACAACGAACATAGACAATCTGACCGAAAACTAGTCAATTCCATTTAAAAAAGACTATACTAACTCAAATTCTAAATATACGGTGATTTTCTTTGACTTGTAAAAATCTAGTGAAACATTAAATTGTTTTCCTGGTTTTGTCTCGAGAATTGTAAAATCAAGACTCAACAAACACAACACAATTTCTTTCCACCACCAATCGATCAATTCGTAATCTTTTTGATACCACAATGATGACTCTTGCCGATAAGTCACTTCTTTCAGGAAGAGAGAACAAACCACCAATGCTTAAAAAACACTTGTATGATTCTTAGAAGAGCCGAATGGAACTTTATATGATGAATAGGCCACATGGAAGAATGATTCTTGCCTGTTTGAAAAAGGTTCCACTCATTTGGCCATCTTCACAATGGAGGTGTAACAAGGATTAAGGAATATACGAAATATACTCCCGCTGAAGCCATTCAAGCTGATTGTGATATCAAAGCAATTAATATCATTCACCAAGGCCTTCCAACTGAAATTTATGCTCTTGTGAGTCAACACCGTATAGCAAAAAGATCTTTGGGAGAAGATTAAACTGCTAATGCAAGGAACGTCGTTAACGAAACAAGAACGAGAGTGCAAGCTGTACGATGAATTCGATAAGTTTACCTACAAGAAAGGAGAGTCGTTACTTGAGTACTACTTGAGGTTCACTCTGTTGCTCAATGATATGAACATCTACAAGATTGCCATTGGAAGCAATTTCAAGTTAACACTAAGTTTTTAAATCACCTCTTCATGATGAATGGAGGCAATTTGTTCTGATGTTAAATGGGCAAAGACTTGCATATACCAATGTTGATCAGCTTCATGCTTAATGCAATAACACGGAAAGACATGCAAATAATGAAGTTCGGTTTGATGCTTATGAAGTAAACTCTGATCTCTTGCTATATTGCATCTCACAATTACCTCTGTCAACTTATCAATCTCATCTGCACTCTCTTCCGAACTCTCAACTTCAACATCATATTTCACCATATCCGTCTTCACAATTTGTAACACCTTATCAGACTAAACAATTCAGAACCAGTCAATCAACACCTCTTTTAATCACTTATCCATCAAATGAGTACCAATCCTCAGTTTTACACAACGTTTATTCTCCACAATCATTCATCCTATAATTGGAATATGTTCCCACAACTTACCAACATCAACAATCTGAATTTTCCCAACCAGACTCTGGTCTAATTGTTCCAGTGTTCTAGAAAGGGGATGATCCAATTGATGCCGCATTCACATGTTGTCATCTAACTGCTGTTGTTACATCATGGTGTCCTTACGTCCAACAATCAGCTTAAGGACTTCGTCAATCCCTCGTAACAAGGGGCTTTTTTTTTTTACCATCTATAATAGAAAAGTAAAATGTGAACCTGTTCAGGGAGACAAACTACTTATGCGTGGCTAGAACAACAAGAAAATATACACTGGAACAGTGGAAAGCAACAAAAGGGGGGAACATATGGACTGTTACTTTGTTACAACTACAAAGGGGAGGGTCATATTTTCAAGCAGTGTACTAAACCAAGAGAAAAAAGGATGAACATGGTTTCAATGGATAAAGGGTTGTTGGTTCAAGCTCAAGCAGTGTCAAAGTCTGCTAACAGAGGAAGAAATAGCATTTTTGGCAGATCCAGGACTTCTTGATACTCAAACCTCTCAGACTGTCATTACCTACAATGCTGCTTATCAAGTCGATAATCTGGATGCCTATGACTCTGATTGTGATGAACTCAACTAAGCCAAGATTGCTCTCATGGCGAATCTTTCCAGGATGCTCGATGCACTCACTGAGGTTACACAATCTGTTAATCTGACTATGATTCAATTCAATCAATAGTGAGCAGATAATGACGTATTCTCGAACAGGTCTTAATGATGTGAATCAGACAGAAACTGAAATAACCAGTGATAGCAATATCATTCCTTATTCTCAAGTATTGAGGAGAAAACACAACAGGAAAATGTCCAGGACATTCTAAACTTTCCTGCACAACAAGATGTCCTGATGTTTATCTCTGTTTTGCAACAATTAACATACCCAAGTGGCATTACACTGCACCACTGTTAATTGGAATATAAAAAGTGACAATAAAGCCTTTGACTACCGAGAGCGTGACAGATATAAAGAAGAGGTTAAGTTTTAAAAGAACTGCAAAATATTTGAACCAATTTTTTTAGGTCAAATGGAACAGTATGCCGAGATTGTAAGTCCTTAAGCAACTCTTCTAAACATGTGCAAGAAAAAAATGATTCTTTAATGAAAACAATTTCTAATCTCAAAAAGTATTTAAAAATGGAAGAAAATAGAAATATTGATAGAGAAATTGCTTTAGAAAAGAAAATTAAGCAACTTGATAATATCATTTTCAAAAGAGATCAATCTGCGCAAACTGTTCATATGATGACTAAATCCAAAATTTGTTATGATCATTTCACGAAACATGCTATCGGTTTTGAAAAACCTTTTTATCTGAAGAAAGTTCAGGAGTCAAAGCCAAAACTGTATGACGGGAATGTCATTCTTAAAATGGATGCTATTGTGATTCCTAATTCTGATGAGACATTAATGCTTTATGAAGTGAGACATTAATGCTTTATGAAGAGAGTCATTCAAAAATGCTTTTGAAAGAACAAGATCCAATGGTTGTAAAACATAAAGTAAACACTAAACCCATTAATTATGCTATTCTTAATAACGATTACAACAAAACGATTTGTTGACAATTGGATTTATATAGTGAAACAAGCCGTATTGGAAAGCGACTCGGTCCCAGCTTAGACCTAATCTCATTCTTCCACAACCATCAAAGTTGAGGGTTCCAAAACAACTTCTAAAAGTAAGTATGGTGAATACTAGCTCTGAAAGGGGGGGGGGAGGCTTAAACCGCTATCTTACTGGCTTTGATCAGGTATGTCAAAGAAAGTACCACTGCCTCAACTATCCATGAGGGTACGTCGAGGGTTTGAAACATACAAAGGCTTGTTTTCAAGATGAAATCATCCGTTTATAAAAAGAATTAAAAGATGTCTTCAATAACTCAATCAATACTTGGTTAATAAAGAACTTGCCGATGTGTTAAAATGTCTTTTATCAAAATGGAACAGGCTTGTCTCGAACAACATGCTTCCACCCTCCCCCCCCTCCTCTCCCACTTGGAGTCCAGAACTTTCGATAAGTTTTTAAAATCCAATCAAGTTTTGATGTGAAAATGAACGACTTTAGCACAAGCCATTGATCATGATATCTGTATAAAAACGGTTAGTGAATTTGTCTGTAAAAAGATGGTTGTGAAACTGTGAAGATGGAATGTCAAAAGTGTACTCGAACTCCAGAATGAGCTTCTCAACAAAAAGGAAGTTTGTTGATAAAGAATTTATGTAAACTTTGTTAAAAGTTTTACAACTCTTGAAAATATAGCATCACTTGGGAAGTGATTCAAACTTAATCAAGAAATTTTTCAATAGACAAACAGTGTTTTAGATTAAATGCTCCAAGTTTTACTCAGTTGTTTGACTTAAAGTGAATTGAGAGCTCGAGTCTCAAGCGTAAGGACATAGTCATTGTCAAGTTTGAAGAAAGAGCCCAAATTAAGTTCTTAAAAGAAAAATAGTGAAATGATAGTAAAGTCAAATGGACATGGATGTGAAAGTGAGACTTTTAACATTGAATGGAAAACAGAGTGACAAAACTTGTTGCTGAGATTAATGAGCATTTAAAACCAGACTTATAAGAAACCTTTATGACTCGATTTAAACCAAAAACGTGTTCCAATTCAAAAGATCAATGTGATGCGTTAATCACAAGTCAATATAAAGTCTTGTGGAAAATTTTGATTTTTTAAATGCAAACTTTTCAGGAAAACAAGGGTTTGGTATAGCAGCCTAGAAAAATGAGTTAAGATGAGAAAAACTTAAAAGGAAAAGTTGTAAGATAAGGAGGCTACTGAGCCCCACTATGTTGGATCTAAAAGTGTCTATGGATAATATGGAACAATCACGCCCAATTGTTGATAAATGGACTGCACACTCCTCTATATTAAGCACAACTCAGGAAGAAGCTTTGGTTTTAAGGATTTAGGTCGAACATGTAAAAGCGAATTATCCTCAAGATTCACTTATAGAGTCTGCTTTTAGGCTATGCCCAAAGTCATTCAGTATTTGCTTTCACACTTAAGTGGACTTGCCCTAGCATCAACCAATTTTGATCCTCATTTAGTTGCGGTCACACCGAGGAAAATAGGACAAAGAAGTTAGGTTTGCCAATCATCACATTCACAAAAAAACACACAATAGACCTCGACTTCAAACATAGTTTCTAACACAGCGTGTGTTGATTCTACGGGGAGTAAGCCTTTCTACTAGTTGCTAGGCGGACATCACAAGCCTTCAAGGCAATACATAGGAAATGCTAGGATTTCTGCAAACACAAGTAGTAATTCGAAGAATAAAGTTAGAAGCTCATCCTAGGAACGTTAAAATCTAGTTTGAATAAAAGGAATAATACTGTTCAAGTTAATGGATCTGCGTCTGTGCAGAATTCACAGAAACATGATAATTTTGATTATGTCTGTATTAACGGTGATGATTATGATTACATGTCTTCTGATAATTTGTGTGTTTCTAATCTCATGGAGTGATGTGGAAATTCCGTGCTGACTCTAGAAGAGTAAAAATTAAGAAGAGAAAATCCTAAGGAAAGGGATATTGGTAACAAACAGGAAAAATGTCGTTCACTAAGATGGGATATATTTGGAGACCTACCGGTCGGACCTTCAACTATTGTAGGGAAATGCCGTGGCCCTTTAACTAGGATTACCACTACTAATGAATCGCCCTTCTAGGAAACCCAATAGTTCTAGAATATGAAATCACCACAAACATGTGGTTATAATTTGGTGTATATTCAAGGAAACCTAGGAAGAATAAGAATACTGAGTCCCTTAGCAAAACTGAGGTTATAAAAACAATATCTACTAACAAACAGGAACCCAGTAAATCCTGGGGATCAACAAAAACCAATGTTCCATCTTCTTCTCTTAATGGATGCAGGTTGTCCAAATCGTCCTCTGGTATTTGGACTCCGGTTGCTCGAAGCACATGACCGGAGATCGCTCTCAGCTCACCAATTTCATCAGTAAATTCTTGGGTACAGTTAAATTCGGAAATGATCAAGTTGCAAAGATAATGGGTTATGGAGACTATCAGATTGGGAATGTTACTATTTCAAGGGTTTATTACATTGAAGGACTTGGGCATAATCTATTTTCTGTGGGACAATTCTGTGATTCCAATCTCGAAGTGGCTTTTCGTCAACACACATGCTTCATTCGCAATCTAGAAGGTGTTGATTTATTGACGGGATCTCGAGGGGATAATCTTTATACACTCTCACTTGGGAATATGATGGCGTCCTCTCCCATTTGTCTCTTGTCAAAGGCCTCTAAAACCAAGTCTTGGTTATGGCATCGTCGTCTATCTCACTTGAACTTTGGTGCTATTAATCATCTTGCAAGACATGGACTTGTCCGAGGTCTCCCTAAGCTCAAGTTTGAAAAGGATCACTTATGTTCTGCATGTGCATTAGGCAAAAGTTCAAAGAAACCCCACAAACCCAAATCTGAGGACACCAATCAAGAAAAACTCTATCTGTTGCATATGGATCTGTGTGGGCCAATGCGTGTCGCGAGTGTCAATGGAAAGAAGTACATCCTCGTTATTGTCGACGACTACTCTCGATTTACATGGGTAAAATGTTTGCGATCAAAAGATGAAGCTCCAGCTCTTATTATCAATTTTTTGAAGATGATCCAAGTACGGCTTAAGGAAACCGTCCGTCGCATCAGAACAGATAATGGAACTGAGTTTGTTAATCAGACATTGCGTGAATATTATGAGAAGGTTGGCATCTCTCATGAAACATCAGTTGCACGCTCTCCACAGCAAAACGGTGTTGTTGAAAGACGAAATCGTACGCTAATTGAAGCAGCCCGCACTATGTTAATTTATGCAAAAGCTCCTTTATTTCTATGGGCCGAAGCGGTTGCCACAGCCTGTTATACCCAAAATCGTTCCATGATACGTCGTCGTCACGGTAAAACACCATACGAGCTTTTACACGACAAACCTCCCGATCTATCGTATCTTCATGTGTTTGGTGCACTCTGCTACCCAACGAATGATTGCGAGAATTTGGGCAAGTTACAACCAAAGGCTTTCATTGGCTATGCACCCACGAAGAAAGCATTTCGGATTTACAACAGACGTACCAGACGAATAATTGAAACCATTCATGTTGACTTTGATGAGCTGACCTGCGAATGGCTCTGAACACAAGGCAGTTTTTTTTCTGACCGGGCACCTTCATGGTTATGATCATCCTGTAACAATCAGTTCAGGACTCGTGCCAAACCCTCCTCCTTCAACACCATTTGTACCACCTTTGAGATCTGAATGGGATTTGTTGTTTCAACCAATGTTTGATGAGTCACTTAATCCCCCACCTTATGTTGATTTACAAGCACCAGAAGTCATTGCTCCTATTCCTGAAGTAGTTGCACCTGAACATGCTGTATTAACTGGCTCACCTTCCTCAACTATAGTTGATCAAGATGCCTTCATCCCATCAGTAACTCTCATTACAACACAAGAAACTTAAAAACTACATATCATTTCTCCTTATGTGGAGAAGGATAATCCTTGATATTGAAGTCTGCACATATGGTAATGATCCGTACTTTGGTATTCTAATTCTAGAAGTTACTTCTGATCAATCATCATCATCGAATGTTATTTATACAATTGTGCCTCCCGATCACCAAGTTTCTTAACACAATAGCAAATGGACGAAGGATCATCCACTTAAGAATATAATCGGTGATCTTGACAGACCAGTTTCCACACGACTACAACTCCATAAACAAGCCTTATTTGTGACTTATGATGCCTTTCCTTACATCAGTCAGCTAAGAACTACAAAGACGCATTAACTCAAGCAGTGTTGTTTTCGATTGAAGCTATGCAAGAGAGTACTTCTTGATTTGAAAATCTTGAGTTTAGGAACTTGTTCCTCCTCATGTTAAAGCATTTGTCATCTATTCTTTAGTGGATCTATAAGGTTAAGCTTGATGAGTTAGGAGGTATTCTGAAAAACAAGGCTCGGTTGGTCGCTCGTGGTTATCGTCAAGAAGAGGTATCAATTTTGATGAGTCCTCTCGCTCCTGGTGCAAATTTGAAGCTATTGATCGAATTTTTCTAGCGTTTGCTGCTCATAAATGAACCATGGTCGCTCTATCAGAAATGGATGTGAAGACTGGTTTCTGAATGGTAATCTGCGGAAAGAGGTTTTTTTTTTTACAGTTTCGTCCAATCTTGGAAGGATTTGTGGCATCAAGTACTTACCTAACTACTTGTAACAAGCTTAGAAAGCTCTGTATGGGTTGAAACAAGCTCCACACGCGTGGTATGATATGTTGTCTTCATTCTTGATATCCAATGACTTCTCAAAGGCTCAGTGGATCCTACTCTGTTCATCCGTAGAGAAGGCAAGGAACTACTACTGGTACAAATATATGTCGATGACATTATCTTTGCTGCATCTACTCCTGAACTTTGTGATCTATTCGCTAAAATCATGTGTTCAAAATTCAAGATGTCGATGATGGTAAATCTCATTTTTCTTGTAGGACTACAGAGTTCTCAAAGTCCTAGAGGCATAGCTTCATAAACCAATCTAAATATGCTCTTGCGAATCACTAAAAGAAATTATGGCTTTGAATCTTGTGACCTAGTGGTATATCCCATGGTGGAGAAATCCATACTAGATGAGGATAAATGCTAGGGAAAGCTGTAGATCCGTCACACTATCGTCGTATGATGGCACCTCTCTTTTCTTACAGCCAGGTTGACTGACTTATGTAATTTGCTAATGCATGTGTGCACGGTTTTCAGGCTCGGACTACAAAAAGAACTTAATGCCGGTAAAAAGGATCGCTTTCGGTTATGTCTAAAAGGAACCGTACATCAGGGTCTTTGGTTTCGAAGGATTTTTCTTTGCACTAACAGTCATTTGCAGATGCTGGATCATGATGGTTGTCAAGATAGTACGCCTTAGAAACATCATGGTAGTATACAACTTTTGGGTGATAGACGTGTGAGCTGGTCGTCTAAACGCAGGAAAAGAGCTGCACTATCCAGTACGGAAGCTGTATATATTGCTTTGTCCGGTTGTGTTGCTGCTCATAGTCCTTTGGATGAGATCACAATCTTACGACTTATGGCTTTGGATTCATTAAATTCAAATATGTTATGTGATTAACTCAAAAGCGCTATTGCTTATTGTTGCAACAACGTTCAAACAATCACAAGATCCAAGCATATAGACATCAGATTTCACTTCATCAAGGAGCATGTGAAATTTGGTGTGATTGAAACTTTCTTTGTAATATGGTGTATCAATTGGCGACAGCTTCCCTAAAGTTCTTCGCCCCCCCCCCCCGAGAAAGAATTGAATTTCTAATCAACAAGCTGGGTATGCGAAGTTTTACGCCGGAGACTCTGAAAAAGTTGGCAGATGACGTTGACGAATAGTGGTGGTACTATTCTCGAATATCCTTTGTTCCAATATGTATATAATATAACTCAGAAAATCCAAAAATATTTTCTTTTTATATAAATTTTTCAAAAATAAAATACAAAATTAAAAAATGAGAAAAATACAAAAAGAAGTTTTCAAATGGCATGTCTTCTGAAAATCGATAACATTTGCGGTCTTAGAAATGTCATTCAACAATGATACGAGCCTGTAATGAGAAAAATGGGGGTGGAAAAAAATAAAAAAAAAAATTGTTCAGAGTAGAAGTTTTAATGTTTTCACAAACATGCCATATGGGCTTGCTATTATTTCAGATAGCAAACAACCCCCAAAAAAATAATAACCCGGTCATCATCTTGTAAAGGCAAGTATTAAAAGAAATTTGATCCTCTCAACGGGTAAGTTATTCTCGGGCATGGTACTACTTTATGTCCTATGCAAAGGATTGTGATTACATTGCATCATAAAACCGTGCTTCACTATATTTCCTATAAGGTACAGTTTCAGTGACATATTTTGAGTATAAATAAGAGAAATCTTATTTATCATGGTGTTTGTTGTTTTGTCACATATAAAATCATTCATCATCTGAAAGCATTTTTTATCATAATTTGTCTTCTCAACAACGACTACAGCTCTTTTAAATAGAAAACGGGTCATTGTTTGAGGGGGAGAGAATGTCAAATCATCTCGTCATGATAACATGAGCTTTTAAAGGGAAAAAGGTTTAAACAATAACGGAATATGTAACATTTCTCATTTTCAGGTTATTTACAACTTTAATAAATTCCATTATTTATTTTTAGAGTTTTACGCGTTCGCTTTTAATTATTAACTTATAGTTAAAATCGCGCCTAAACTAAAAAATCAAACGTTCAATGTGAACGGACATCAAACAATTAAAGTTTACATCAAGCAAGTGTTTTTGATTATTAGGAGTATATTTATAATTTTCATAATTTATTTTTGTTGGTTAAGTAAGCGCTTACGTTTGAATGAATTACATTGCGGTCTACCCGAAGCCACCTTTCACCCATCTACACTCAACAATACCCATCTTATACCAATATCTCAAAAAATGAATTATTTTGTTTACCTATAACTCTTATAAACCGGACCTAAGAGTTTACATAAGAAAGAAATACCAAAACTCCCACTAACTCCTTTCTACACATGTTAATTCTTACACTAATGTACTTTGGACCCAAGTTACTAAAGATTGGCTTGTCACTTGTACCTCCCCCCCCCCATTTCAGCCATGAGTTAGCATAGGGAGGAGGAGAGCTCTTACACCTTGTCCTTTAAACCACCATTAGTCCCATGGTTTCATTTAGGTTGTTTAAGGTTTTCTTGCACACTATAAAAGGAAGTCCTAGGTTATCTAAATCATACTCTTTCATACAAGCTAATTAAATCACAAAAACTCTCTCCCCACTCCTTTAAACCCACGGCATACCCTTTATGTGCTAGGGTTTCATTTTAATTTTTCATCCAAGGCATTCCAAGTATTCAAGTGTTCATTCTAAGGTTACCTAAGGTTACTCAAGGTGTTAACAAGCTTGGATTCGGGTTTAACAAGGAATTATCAAGAAAACATATTTAGGGTTTTCTTGATTAGGGTTTTGATTTTGAAGGCTTGGTTAGGGTTTACATCTTGTGTTCATCATCCTACTTGTCTTCTAAAAGGTCCATTTAAAGTATTTCATATTCATTCTTTCATTTCCTATTGTGTACATACTTGTTGTATAAGTTAATCACCACCTAGATTCATTTTTAAGTTATATAAAGTGTTGAGGAATTATTGAACAAGTGTCATGTAATCATTTCGAGGACTTAATACATGTAAGTTATACGGTATAATACCTTGGTGATATTATGGTGCAAGGTGTCTTAAACAAAAATGATGGTAAACTATACTTATTAATTAAAAACCCTAACTATATTTTATATATCTATGTGGAATTCGCAACCACATAACCCCTTACATTTTTATATTTATAAAAATAGTTCTTTTTCCAAGGATCGTAGGCATGTAAGGAACTCTCGAAAAACGGAATTATACCGCCTCCCCCCTGAACACCGAATTTTAAAGTTTATAGTATAATTAACTTTATAAAAACAGTTTTATAAACTGTAATGAACAGTAAAAGTTACTGTTCATCAGAGGTTTAAATTTTATAAATATAATATTTTGATAAATTTCCTTATTACGACACCCTACGGACATTTAAGAAATCGCAAAAACGGAATTATATCGACTAGTTACGTATTTTACAGTTGTATATAATTAAAATATATAAAAAAACAAAACTGTTTGAACATTAAAATATTACTGTTATCAAGGGTTTTAAAACTTTTATTAAATATGATATTTTGATGAAAATTATCTTAATACTAATCCAAGGATATAGGAACTCGAGAACGGAATCTATAATTGAACGAGTTATGATTTAACAAACTACGTATATTAATTCTATAAAAATAATTGTTTTTTATAAACTGTAATGAACAGTAAAAGTTACTGTTCATCAGAGGTTTTAAACTTTATAAATATGATGTTTTGAAAATTAGAGTTTTAATTCGACAGACATGGACATAGAAAGTATAAAACGGAGTCGAAACGATAAGGTATATGAGGTTTTAAAATTCACGCGCACTATTTTACTTTTATGACATTATTTTATTAAAACAATACTAAAATAATAATGAAATATCATTATGTAATCAATAGAAACATTAAATCCTTTATTTTTCCAAAAAGTTAACATTAGTATAACGAAAAATGGATATTTTCTTACGGGTTACAAGTAACACGTTTCCATTTAACAAAGTAGAGTTATTAAATGTTTTAACTTTTAAAGTAATTAATAAAAAACCATGTTAGGAGGTGGTGTAGCTACTACGCATGCGATGTTTTAAATTTTATGAAATACATTATATCATTACGGCCTATAATTAATTAGGTGCATTTCAAATTGTCGAGGCGTCACTTACTTGATTTTAAGAGATCAACTCATTCACTTACGTGAGTTCATAGCCCCGCTTTTATACAATTAATATTGTTTTACAACTTTGGGCGTGAGATCATGCATCGATTTTACATTGGACGCAAGTACTTTTAAACATTTTACGAGTTGCCTAAGAAAATAGCTAAAACACTATTGCACACTCTAATCATGAATGTCAATTGCTAGTTAGCTGAGCGCGAATTGGTATGAATTAGATCTATTTGGATTGACTTCCCGTTAGGCTGAGGTGAGTGCGCTCATCGTTTGAATGTACATGAAACAACGATCGTATACATGTCGGATCAATTTAGTTGTTGCGGGTTTGAACTTTACTCGGGCACATTTTGTGCATTAAATTGCATACAGATACTGTCGAGTTCGGTGTCATGAGCTTAGTGCAATTGTAATTACTTTTATGATATTGTATGTGGTACCATGTTCTTACATTGGAAATCTTGTGGTCCTTTTTATACATTAAAAAGTTTCTAAACTCGTGAATTCACCAACTTTATGTTGACGTTTTAAAGCATGTTTTCTCAGGTCATAAGTTACGGAGAAACAAGGATAACATTGGTAGAGTCACCATTTTAAAGTTCTATTTACTATAAAGATTTGGATGCATTACATTTTGGAATATTTGTTATGTCTTAAAATCTTTACTTTTCATGGATGAACTATTTAAGCTTCGGGCTATTGTAACAAACAAGTCTATTTAATCCAATGTATCAATTTTAAACGACTCATATAGAGGTCGTTCTCATATCTTGTGCTATTGATCTATGAAGTAACACTCTCCAACCCATTTTCCGCTGCGACCCATTTTGGGGGTGTTACAGATTGGCATCAAGAGCCTAGGTTATAGAGAACCTGTCAAATTGTTTTTACTTGGACTATATAACCATTTTCAAACATTCGCATCTATAGCAAAAGTTTTCTCACGGGACAACAACTAATATTGTAGTTGCATTAGTTGGTTATGCTATATGTTTTCATGATATGTATACATGTTTATATTATACTACATATATACTATGATGGTCTTATATAATATACTTATATAAGTTTATTTATCTTCCTGCAGTCATGTCTTCTGCATCATCCGCTGTCACCTATACCTCTGTGTACACTGACTCCGAACCAGGGAGAGTCTTTTGGGGAGCCGATGAGGAGATACCCGATGGAGGTTTACCACGAGTCATCGTATACGGATACGATGGACTTCCCATGCAGCCAGTAGACCCACCATCCCCTGACTATGTGCCTGGACCTGAGCACCCATCATCTCCTGACTATGTGCCCGGTCCTGAGCACCCACCATCACCCATCGAGATACCATATGTTCCCCGGAGCGCTGGAGTACCCTCGAGTTCTCTGTATGTATTCGGAGGAGATGGCACCATGGATACGACTCTACCCGCTGATGCTTCACCTGTAGCCCTATCACCAGGCTATGTACCTGATTCTGATCCAGAGGAGGATCCGGAGGAGGACTCCGAGGAGGAGCATGCTGACTACCCTGCCGACGGAGGGGATGGAGATAATGAACCCTCCGGTGATGACAGTGATGATGATACTGATGATGACGATGAGGAGCCTTTCGAGGACTTGGAGGTTGACGAGGAGGAGGAGGAGCACCTAGCTCCGGCCGACTCTTTTGCTATACCTATTGTTGACCCTGTTCCCTCAGTTGGGGATACAGAGGCATTTGAGACTGATGAGTCTGCACCTACACCTAGACCACCTCAGATTAGGATTCCCTTTGCCCAAACACGTCTCCGTAGAGCACAGAAGACTGTCAGACCTGAGCCACCGATGTCAACATCCATGGAGGAACGCATTGCTGAGTATGCTGCTGCACCTACACCACCACTACCTGTTGCATCTTCACCATTACCCCTACCATCACCACTCACTACTATCCCTACTGATGCAGGAGCACCATTAGGCTATAGGGCAGCTGGGATTCGGATGAGAGCTGCAGCTGCATCACCACCCTTATCACTTCCATCTACTTCTCACAGGACTGATGTTCCCAAGGCCGAGATGCCGCCTCAGAAGAAAGCTTGTTTTACAACTCCCGCTCCCGGATGCGAGATCGGGGAGAGTTCAACAGCTGGTGCCGCGAGACAGCGAGGGCCTACTCTAGAGGCCGACACTTAGGATGAGATTGTTGAGGCCATGATGGAGATAACACCGACCAACTTAGAGGGGGTCGACCAGAGAGTGACAGAGCTTGATACTACTATTAGGCAAAAGACTGAGGAGTTTCAGGTGCGATTTGAGGAGGCATATGATGACCGAGCTTACTTGAGAGCCCGAGTCAACACACTATTTAGAGATAGACCATACCACCGCCACACATCTTTGGCTTTAGATAGAGAGGTTGTATATGCTCGCATAGCATGGACTGGTTTTAAGGAGAGGAGTGCAACCATAGAGGCACATGTTAGGACACTAGAGGCACAGGTTGCCACATTGATTGCTCAGACCACATCACTTCAGACTCAGTTAACTATAGCGCTTGGACGTATTGAGACACTAGAGGCTAGAGACCTAGAGCCCCAGGATGGATATAGGACTATACCAAGATGCTGGATTTACAGTAAATCGCATCACTGAGTCAATGATGACGACACTTGATTTCAACTGGTGTCTTACTAACAGGACAGTTGTCAGCGGCATTGGGACAGATTCAGGCACTTCAGGCTAGAGATCAGACTCATGCAGATGATCACGAGGGCGCTGGTAGTTCTGCCTAGATTTACATTTTCATGTCATATTCATAGCTATCATTATGTTAGCCGGCTAAGTATTATGGGTTTTATACCCAGCTAGCACGGTGTTAGGTTTTGGGTTTTTTTTTTTTCATTTCTTGTATCAGACAATCATGTATGTTTTCCCAAGTTATATATGATGTGTTGTACATGAGTCATTTCAATCTCAATTCTATTATGTATTGTGATCCCAGTCATGTTATATAATCACTGTGTGATGTGACCTTGTTACATATAATGTGTTGTATTATGTTATGTCAATCTTAATTTTGTTATGTATTGTGATCCCAGTAATGTTATATAATCACTGTGTGATGTGATCTTGTTAGATATATGTTGTACCCATGTCGTGTTGTGATGTTTATGAAAACTCACGTGTTTTATATTGTTGTGATTAGAACAATATGCCTCCAGAAGGTTCTCTGCATACTGCAAGGGCTTGTTGCTATTGTTGTTGCAAGGGCTGTTGATGCTGCAGGCTGTGTTGATACCCCTATGAAAAACTGCTGCTCGTTGGAGCATAATCAAAGCTATGGAGTGTTGCGGAACTTGATTAACATGAAACTCTTTGAAATAGCACTATTGGTCATGGCGATGGAAAAAAAAGGGGGCCCAATTCTGACTCTGGAATGAGGAACTGTAACGCACTCCCGTGAGTGTACGTACAAGGACTTTTTGTATTGCAAGACCCATACTTTTATAGGGTATGAAGTGTGGTTTGTGTTGTCACAATCGTAAAAGAAGATGGAATCAGTGGCTTGGTCCTAATATCAGCTACTGTAATGTTGTGAACCAAGTTAAGTTTGCTACATGCACTTTCCTTGGGAAATGCTCTAACATGGTGGAACTCCCACATGAAGACTGTTACTCAAGATGTTGCTTATGCTATGGACTGGAAGGCACTAAAGAAGATGATGACAGTCAAATACTGCCCAAGGGGTGAAATCAAGAAGTTAGAAATTGAGCTCTGGAACCTAAAAGTAAAAGGTACTGATGTCGCAAGTTACACTCTGCGTTTTCAAGAGCTTGCACTGAGTGGGAAGATGTTCCACGAGGAAATCAGAAGAGGTGAGAAACTATGTTAGTGGACTTCCTGATTATGATTCGAGGAAATGTATGATTCATATCAACCCTAGATGATGGAGAAAGCAATGTGAGTTTGTTCAATGATCGGATGGACCAAAAATTCCTCTCTATTACTGAAAGGCATGTGAGCAGAAGTAGGAATTTGGGAATGAGTATTCTAGGTTATTTGAAAGTTGTTTTCGTTAGATGTTATCCGGTTTTGGAGTTTAATTAAGTTGAAAGGGGTGTTTATTATATATTCAACAACTTCCTCCCATCTTTTCACTGACATCAGTTAGTATTGCGGGTTGTTATCATCCTTTTTAAACAACAGGTTTATGCTGGAAATAATCAAGGGCGCCAACAACAAAACAAGAGACAGAACACTGGGAGGGCTGACACTGCTGGGCCTGGTGAAAAGAAGGAGTACACGGGATCATTACCTTTGTGTACAAATTGAACATACACCACAAAGGTCAATGTGGCTCCCGGTGTAATAAGTGTGAGAAGATCTTCGGTCATCTGGCTCATGGATGTCAGGAGTTTTGGTTCCCAATGGTAATATTAACACATCGATGGGAACTTCGAGACAAACTCTCAGCAAAATCTCTCCCAGAGATCACTCCATTCATCGCCCTTTAGCTAAGAGTGGCAAGATTGGAGCAGGAGATGTCTGAAGTAAAGAATACTGATCACCAGGCTGATGTTTTAGCTTTAATCAAATCCTAAGTTCCTACGGCTGATGATAAATATCTAGGAACAAAACTTGATGATGCTCTCCTTAAGGTTCTTGAACGACACACTGCAGATTTAATCGAGAAATACTCTGTGCTGCCTGGCCCAGAGTCTATCCAGAATCAAGAATCTGAAAAGAGTCCGAAGGAGATTATCAGAATCAAAAGGGAACAAGGGGAGGAGAAACAAGATTCAACTTACTCCATCAGGTCAACTGATAAAGTTGATCTTGAAGAATTTGATCTAAAGAGTGCTCTCTTCAAGCACATGAATAAGATCAAGTCTGCGAACCAAAATACTGCCAACTATCATCTATACCATGCATGTATGGAAGCTTTGATAGCAGATGAAGATGCCATGGATAAGGAAGTTGCAGACAAGGTTAAAGATCACAAGAGAAAGCATGATAGTGATGATGATGAAGACGATGATGATGATGAAGACGATGATGATGATGAAGGCCCTTCAGCTGGATCAAACCAGGGTAAGTCAGAAAAGAGGAGAAGACACGATTCAGGTGCTTTTGGGTCAGCTCAACCTCCTACAAAAGATGATGAGCAAAGTTCGAAGAAACCACGAAAGTCTGATGCATCTGCTTCCAAACAACATCCAGCTCTTCCCTCTACTGGATGGAAGATCACTGACACAAGAGATGCTGATGTTGACTCTTCGATGCACAGATCTGATCCCGAATCAGAACAGTCTGAACAATCCTCAGATAACATTCCAATGCAGGATGAAGGGCACGTCTCCGATCTGGAGGACACTGATAACGCCCACATTCCCAAGGTGTCGACCACTACGTGGTTTAAGCCTATTCCGGAAGGCGAGAGACCAGCTACATCTGAACCAGAATGGACCATTCCCCCGAATGATTTCCCGGAACCAGAGAATAACTGGGCAAATACATACGCCACAACGTATCAAGTTCCCACGGAGAACAAGCTTCAAAGGAAGACGTATGATATTGGGTCATTCATCAAATGGTTCTGCAGACAAACTGGAAAGAAGAAGATCTGCAAAGCTGATTTAGAAGGTCCAGCTTTCAACCTTGTTAAAGCCTTTCATAAGAACATCGTCTTTCTTCAATATCAGATGGATGAATGCCATAAGCTGCTGACGAATAAGTTTCTTGAGTGGGAAGCAGATGTGGACAGTGAACATTTTGACAGAGATGATAATACTGGGGATGATAATGAGGAAACTAAGCCTGATCCTGAAGAAATATATAAGTAAGAATTCTTCTCAATAAGGAATCTGGATTATCTGCTGACAGTGACAAAGAGCGAAAATTGCCTTAGCCAATCCAAGCTCAAAGCCGCTCGTTACCTAGACTTTGGCCTTGAAGAATTAGTATCCATCGTTGTGGGTTGAAAGTGAACACGAATTATGCCATCAGTGCGTCTAGGCATCACTCCACCACTATGGTTAGAGGAATGAATTCATATCAACAAACATAGTGAGCTCCTCTGATCGGAGCAGTCAGATTGCAGATGCGAATTCTCAACTCAGTGTATCAGTGTCAAAGTGTTTAAAAATATGATACAACTACCTAAGAGAGATAATTCTTCGCCGAGCTGATTACCAAGAATACAAGATCTCGGAAAAGGATTTCAAAAATCTTCATCCAAATGATTTTGAAGATCTGTTCCTTCCAATATTTCAAGAAAAGCTCAACCATCCCTGCCTAAACAGACTAACTAGTCTTCACACGGCATTCAACATGTGGATAAGAAACCTGGTTGATCAGAAATCGTGTGGAAGAACATACAAACTCGGGATTGAAAGTTATCAAACAAAGATCAACCTTGAACGTCCTAATTGGGATCAAAAGCCCCCCCCGACTATTACTTCAAAGAACTATACGATCAGTCCCTAAGCCAAGAGCAGTTTGTCTACAGAGACAGAAATAGACAAGAAATGCTGATGAGGCTAATGCACCTCACAAGTTTAGTGATCGGGGACTTAGACAGAGCATGGAAAAGCTGGACCAAATGGTTAAAGACTTTCATCTGTACGAGTACAATAAGGGCATGGAGACTAGGAAGTGGTCAGAGGATGACAAGAGAAGAAGTCAAAGACTTCATCACAGCAATCGGAAAAGACTACAATCAAAGGAATCTACGAAGTCTAGAAAGCTTTGTTGGAGGAAGAATAAAGAATTTACTACAGGCGATCAACAGAAAAAACAACGAACAACATCTTCATTACAATCAAAAGTCAATCTTAATTTCCATTGTGAATAATATACCTTGTACATTAGTAAGTAGTTAATCGTTTGATGATTAAGTGTAAGAGTAATTTATATCCCTCAATGATTGAGGGGGAGCAGCTATATGTTTCTTACATGACTTGCGAATTAAGGCCACACTTTTCTCCCAAATTTTATAACATATTTAAATCAATTGATATCCAAAATTTCAAAGGGTTTAAAATTTTTGATAAGGGGAGAAAATGTGATAAAATATGGTGTAATAATAATAACTGTGATTATTAGGTCTCAATATTCCTCCGCCCAATACGTGCTAAACCAATTTTGATACCGAAGCACATTTGAGGGGAGCGTTTCTCTGAAAAATCAAAAACAATCGAGGTACTAAACGCTTTGATATTTATATCATAAGTACAAAATTGAATTTTCCAATGGTTTTATGAAAGGAGAACTACAAAAGAACCGACCCTAGCATTTACACCATAATGTGGAGTTATAAGGTAGGTAAGTGTCGGTATTATTCCCAATGATCCATTCCATAACCGAGGATCTACCAAGGACAAATCCACTAGTTAGTGTAGACGTCCCTTAGGTATGACATGAAAAAGGAGAAAAAGTGAGAATAAGGGAATAGTGCCGACTGAGATGGAGCTAGTACTGGAACAAACCCAACAAGGTAGTCATGAAGTCCCGGTAAGCACTGAAGGGGTTGAAGAATGAAAAAGAAATATAAGGATAAAGGGTGTAAAGAAAGAAAGCCCTCTCATTCACTTAGGCAAAACCGAGTCAATTCAATATGCAGCCAGAATCATAAGATGATTGCTAGACATTGAAGATCGACATCATGGACCCAGTGATGCAATGCCAACCCCTCCTAGCCACTCAAAAAATTTCAAAAATATTCTGTTTCAATTCTCACGGAGACAAAACACGTTATCTATGAATTTCTCACATCCGAGTTAGTTGATACTGAACGGTTGGCAGTCTGCTCCAGCCTCCGATTACTAAAACCAAATGAACAATTGAGTCTAGAGCCAAGAGATCGTCAATTTGATCTCGTTAGGGGACACATAACCAATTCTCTTGTCTTTACCACACTGTGGAAAACAAGTCTATCCTAAGAGTCCCTACGCATTATCCTTGTGATATTGCCCAGAACATTCCGAGTGAAAACGATAGTTTTTCAAATGAATATGGAAATCCCGCTAGAGCAACATCAAACCCGCTCTAGGTAGGTGACTTTGTGCGATTCAACAAGAAATCAAACTTTGTCAACTGGAAAGAAACAATGGTGCGGTTCTGTATGAATCAAACTTGTTCCAGTATAAGAATTGACGGTTATTTATCATTTGACAAACAATCAAAACTCTCGAAGTGTTACAAAATTCTTTCATAAGAAACACTTAGACTGTCTTTTCAAATCAATTTTCTCTTTATTACTAACTGTTTCATTACAGGATATCTTAAAGATGGAGATGGAGATGGAAATTCCCAGTTCCTGAGATGTCAAGTAAATAACCGAATGCCAAGACACGACCTACACTTGTTATGATGTTATGAAAGACCTCATAAAGGTGTCAAAGCTTCCGCAATCTCTGATGTCATGTATTCATTCACAAGTGCACAAGATGGCAATCCATTACAAGATGATGTAAGATTATGTTTGGGCGATGATCTCAAGAAAGCTCAAGATCACAGTCAAAGACAAGCGTAAGATGAATCAAAAGATCTCTACCCAAAATGTACAAGATTATAAATGTCCACGAGCTAAAGACTGAAGTGATTAAGTTTGGTGTTATCAGGGGTGACCTCCCTTAGGAGGAGATTGTTAGATATTAGAAAAAGACTCGGTCACCCCGTGTATTTTACTGTGTATTTTAGCTCGTAGTTTAATAGTTAATAGTACGATTTTCGGTATTAAGTCGGGTACTAATACCCGGTATATTGTATGTACTATATAAGCCTCTTCCAACTTTGGAAGAGGAGAGCTAGTCATTATTTTCCATTTACAAAGAAACACTTTCTCTCTCTAGAATATTCTCTCTCAAGTGTTTCTCTCTCTAGAAACTAGCCAAATCCAAGAATCGACCCCGTGTTATGATATAGGATATACCACAGAACATCACCACGGGCAATGTAGGCCATTAATTTGGTATTCATACACGTCAAGCTTCAGTGTCATGAGCTTAAAGCAACGTAATTTACATTTATATGATGTTTGCATCTGTTGCATTATCATACACTTGGGAAATCTTATGGTCCTACAATATATGATTTATCAAACCTATGAATTCACCAACATTATTGCTTACAAGTCTTAAAGGGTAATATTTTTCAGGGGATCATTAAGCACGAAGGTGCAAGGGATACATTAGTGGTTTTTGATTGGGATATCATGCCATGTAAGATTTTTTCGCATTAACATTTTGTATAACTGTATGGCTAGAAATCTTTGAACTTTGACAAGTGGACAAGTGAAGCTTCGGCATAATGGATCAAAACTTGTTAAATCCAATGTATCAGTTTTTAAAAATTAAAAAACGACTTTTTTGGTCGTTCTATATACATCTTGTGTTATTGATCCTGAGAAGAAAACACGCCCCGGACCCTTTTTATTCCCTGCGACCACCCATATATGGGGGTGTTACAGATTGGTATCAAGAGCCAAGGTTATAGAGAACCAGGTCAAATGTTTTTGCTGGACTATAACCGTTTTCAAAAGTTGTTTTATAACAAAGGGGTTTACACGGGACATACATATGTGCATACATTCATGCATACACTACTTGTTGCATTAGTTGGTTGGACTAGATGCATTCATAATTGATATACAAGTTATGATATAAATGTATATTGTTATAAGAGTCTTATATAATATACTCATATAAGCCAATTCTGCTGGTCACAGTAGTCATGTCAGCTGATTCTGCCGTTACCTATACTTCTGTTCACTCTGAGGCACAATCTTGGAGTATTCCATTTGAGGATCCTTACGAGGACGCTGCCCGACAGTTGTTGGAGCAAGCACCATGTTCTCCAGAGTATGTACCTGATCCCATGGAGCTTGAGGATCATGTATCTGTGTACATTTTGGAGCCTGAGCATCCTGAGGACTTAGTGCCAGCTGAGGATGAGGCACCTACACCTCTACTACCACCATCCTTTTTATCTCCACGTATTCGACCCCTAAGTCCTAGAGCACTCGCGGCTGAGATGAGAGATGTAGCATCATCCCTCCATCATTCACTACACCCATCAGGGACACCATCATTGTTACCTATACCTCCACCTGCACCATCCGCTAGCCGCAGAGCTGAGATTCCCGAGGCTGATACGCCACCTCGGAAGAGGCTACTACTTACTACTCCTAGACCTAGTCATGAGGTTGGAGAGAGTTCTGCTGCTGCTGCTGCGAGACAGCCAGGACCTACTATGGCCCATGGAGTCGATTGCAGTTTTGTAGACACTATGGAGACCAGGTTTCGAGATACTGAGAGGAGGATGATGACCGCCTTAGAGATGGTCAACATGAGGGTCAGTTACCAGGTAGATGTTCGCAGTAGAGAGAGTTCGGAGTTTTACTCACGACATCACGATGCCCAGAAGGATCGTGCAGTTGTGAGAGCTGAGATTGAGGTATTGAGGAGAGAGAGACTTGCTTACGAGCAAGAGAGTATGGAGACCCGTCAGGCCTTGGCTAGGTCTGAAGCTTACTGCAGGGCATTAGAGGTACGAGTTACAGTGTTAGAGACTGAGGTGCATCGCCACGAGTGGCAGCATCAAGCTGCAGATGATTTGGCTGTTCAGCATATCATGCGTACCCAGGCCCTGGAGGCTGGAGCACGCGTTGACACATTGGAGGACACTGGTAGCAGTTCCTAGACTTTGGTTATGATTGTAGCTACTATGCAGTCTGTTAAGTTTTTATGGGTTACTCCCAGCTAGCAGGCGGTATAGATCTTTTGTTTTGGTTAGCTATCCTGTATAGATCTTTTATTTCTGATTAGCTATCCTGTATAGCCTACTAAGTATTACGGGTAACTCCCGGCTAGTATGGCTTTAGGTTGTATATATTCTTTTGTAACCTAATCGAGGTGATCATTTTGTATCTGAACCAATCATGTATGTTTTCCAGTTATATATGGAATGGTGGTATTATGTCATGTCTATAATCGAATTTGTGGTGAATGAATGTCGATTTGGTTATATCATTGTTGATTACAATTCAGTTGTACATTTCACTGTGTGATGTGATCTCACTTTATTTATCATGGATATGTCATGTCATGGTTATGATTTTATGAAATCTAACGGGTATTGTATTTTCTTGTGATTGAAGAAAATGGCACCAAAACGAGCCACAAGGTCAACACCGGTCACAACAACACCAGCCCCAACAGCAACCACAACCACTACGGTCACTAATGCCCAACTCCAAGCTATGATTAACCAAGGTGTCAGTGCCGCTTTGGCCGCACGTGACGCAACCAGGAATGACACTGATAGCCATTCTTCGGGAACGGGTGTTAGGGGATCTGAACGCGTTGCTCGAGAGTGCACTTATCAGGATTTCATGAAGTGGTTAACCCAATGGTTTGAAAGAATGGAGGCTGTCTTCCGATTAAGCAACTGCTCGGTGGAAAGCCAGATCAAATTTGCTACTTGTGCCCTTTTAGCAGGTGCTCTAACAT
>BQNB010033681.1:0-45966 GCA_026074375.1 Tanacetum coccineum | reverse complement strand
CATGACTAGCCAAACTTATCTAAGATAAGCTTCAACTTTCTTTCCAAGTCTTTCCACCTTGCATACTTCCTCTAGACATCAAATATCTTCATAATATCTTCCAAGTAGTATATATATGCATGCATATGTGAGCTAGGGACTTATACACTTCACTTCATTACTAGAAAAATCACAAAACCCTCTCTTCCTCCTCTCTTAAACCCACGGCATCAAACACACATAACACACAATCCATAGCTTGATTTTCTTTCACCATATTAGTGTTTATACATCATACTCAAAGTATTCTAAGAAGAATTGAAGGGTTGGTTAAGCTTTGAAAGGGTTTTAACAAGATATTGCAAGATTAGGGTTTTTGGTTGAAATTAGGGTTTTCACCTTATATTTTCAAGCCAAGGTTGTTAATCACAAGGGTGTGATTGTTATTATTTTCTATACTCATCCACATAAGGTTACTTAAAAGCTTAATCATTTCATAACTAAGATTTTATGTGTTCATATGTTATATTTAGCTAAATTACCATTTAGGGTACTTTTAAATATGTAAAATGGATATTTACTTATGATTAATGTTTTATGAACTTATTTACATGATCTAATGGACTTTATATATGTAAAACATAAGATAGAAATGTTGTGAAGTAGTTGTAATAAGGTGTTGAAGCTTAATGGTACAAAAATCAAGCTTAAAACATGTCTAAATCATAAAACCTCAAACTTTCTGTTTTGGTTCAATTTTGGAAGCAGCCATATTATGTTTTATAAAGATAGTACATCTCATAAGGATTCCAAAATGATAAGAAACTCAAAAAACGGATTAATAACGAAGAAGATACACTAGTTACGAGTTTACGACGCTAAATACTTTATAAAACAAATTTTATAAAAAGTTACTATTCATGGCAGAAACTTATACTTTGTAAACATCAATAATATGATAAAACTTTCAATTACGAGAACGTGTTCGAAAGAATCGCTAAAAACGGAGCTATAACGAATAAGATACGACATTTACGGGTTTTGCGTTAATAAGTTGTAATCTGTAATGAACAGTAAAAACACTATTCACAACAGAATCTTGAAAACCTAAAAATGTGATTTTATGATCACTCGTCTTAATACGAAAGCGTGGGCGTAAGAAACGCGAGAAACAGACTTAAAATGACAAAGTTATGTCATTTTTGCTAAGCGAGTAATTTAAACTTTTTACTTTATAAATACAATTTCACGTAAACGATTAGATGGTGATATAGCTATATAGAATATATATGTTATTAGTTATCAAAGTGCTATATTACTAGGGAATTTCATAATGAGGCCTCTCGGCATCGACTTATTGTACAGTTTGTTGGATTTACGATTTAAATCCTAACCCCTCCTACGTCATACATTGACCTCCTTAAGTATGATAGCCCAAACGTTAGTACGATGATAACTATATAGGTTTATATTATGGTGTTAGTTTAGACAACGTACTGGATTACTGATTCGACCTATATTAACTAGGTTGCATTCGGGCGTTAGCGTGACGCGTTTTTATTTGGGATATTTTATTATCAATTTACTCACTCAAGGTGAGTTCATAGCCCCATGTTTTACAATTATTGATTTACAAGTTTTTGGGGTGAGAAACATATGCATGTTTTACAAATTGGACGCAAGTGTACATTTTATCATGATTACGTTTTGCCTAAGTAGCGATAACCCACTATGCCCATGAATCATGAACTGTCAATTACTTGAATGTGAGCGCGAATGATTATAGATAGATCTATTTGGGATTGACCTCCCCGTTCGGGTGACTAGCTATCACTGGAAACGAACGTATATCATGTCGGATACTGGATGTTACGGGTTGAACATCATCACGGGCAATATAGGCAATATTTATATATTGTGATTCATTTTATGTCGAGCTTCGCGTGTCATGCTAGGAAAACTTAATTACATTTTGTGATTCTTGCATCCGTTGCATTATCACAGGGAAAGTCTTGCGGTCCTGCTTATACATTTACATAAACCTATGAAATTCACCAACTTTATGTAGACGTTTTAAATGCAATGTTTTTCAGGAGATCATTAGGGTACGGGGTTGGAAAGGGATACATTGGTGGTTATGTTTTGGATGTCCTGCATTAAAGATTTAGTCGCATTACATTTTGTATATCTGTTATGGGCTGGAAATCTATGTAATAATAACAAGTAAACAAGTGAAGCTTCGAGCTTTTGTAAACATTTTGTTAAATCTAATGTATCAGTTTTAAAACGACTTTTAATTGTCGTTCAATATATATCTTGTGCTAGTGATCTGAGAAGTAACACGCCCCGGACTCTTATTCCGCTACGACCTAATTTGGGGCTGTTACACCTAAATTTGTAAAACTAAAAGTTGTAGTGGACTCAAATATCTAACCATGCTCACTGGTTTGAGCTTTATCAGAGTTATAGTTTATAAATGGCAACCGTTTTACCGAGACTGGTGTTGGTTGTCCAAAAACAGCCATGTATAAATCAAACCAAACACCCCTAAAATGTCTAGAACCACCATGATATCATCACACCCTCACCCTATCACCTCCATGACATCTCCATAACAGCTTACAAGTACCTCAAACACATTCCATGGCCACCAAGAAGCTACATCATCACCTTGTTGTTCCATTTCTAGCCAAAACCAAACAAACACCCTCCAAAACCTTCCACCTCTCTTAGCTAGTATCCTAGACCTCCATAGCTCACAACACTCATCTTATAGCATCCCTTAGTCACCACTCTCTAGCTCTTAACCTTAGCCATGAAGAAAACTTTGGCACAAAGGCTTCTTTTACCCTATAAATAGCCGAACCAACACCCCATTTCAAATCATCCCCACACCCATCTCTTACCCACAAATAGGAATTCTAACACTTCCATACAAGCAATACAATAATTCAAGAGAAGTCCTAAGCTCAAATAGAAGCCAAGAAGCAAGAAAAACAAAAAAAAAAAAAAAGTCTTGAAACCATTCTAGCGTACGATGCATAAAAACCCTTTTCGACCCATTTTAGCTCAAGTAAGCCTAAGATCTTGTTCTATAAGCTTATAATCTGTATATGAATGTTCATAATACTCCTAAGATCATGCATGAACTCTTGTTTGAAGCCTTGAATCCTCAAACCCATGTGTTTTTGATAAAAAATAACCCTAATTCGACCCGTTTTGATTTTTAGCTTAACGAATAGTTATTTTGAACTTTTGTATACGTTAAAACCATTATATTATTAGCTTATATTAATAAGCTATAACCTGTAAATTACTTTTCATATTTGAAAAATATCATTATTATGGATTTTGGACTAAAAACGATACATTTTTCATGCAAAAAGGTATATATCGTAACTTTCTGAAACTTATAACTAAAAGGACTAAAAATGTCATTTTATCAAAGTTATAACTATAAGGGTCTATTTATGTCACTTTCTAAAATACAAGGTTTTAACATTGTACATATTTAAACAAAAGACAAACATGTAAAAGTAAAACTTTCCAAGGTATATTTTGCCATTTTCATCTAAGGGTCCGAAAAGTAACATTTTGAAAAGTGTAGAAATGTGTTCAAAGCTTATAAGACATAATTAATTAACGCTTGACGTTCTACTCATTCCATTTATAAAGCAAACACTTAAAACCGATTATATATAACTATTATATAATTCATCATCGGGATGGATTTTTAAAAAAAATCCCGGTCCTCAAGACCAATTATATCGTATCACAATACTAGGGAGCTTCATATTAAGAGGTTTCGTCTTGGTATTACGTTCTGACAGAGTTGTTGGGTTTATGATTTAAAGTGCCCTAGCTCTTCAGACGTTTACTGAATGACCCCTGACTTATGATGGCCCGAACGGTGATACAATACTCCATAATAATTCAATCAAAGATATACATTATACTTTATAATGATTTGAAACATAACAATCGAACTAAGACTTGACATATTACCCCAGGTTGCGTGTGACGAAGCCGTTACTTTCATTCCATATACCTTTGCTATCAATCAAATTTCCCTATATTGTTAAGGTGAGTTCATAGCCTCGCATTTCAATATTTCAAATATTTCATAAACCCGCAAGGGGGATACATGCTTAAACCATAAATGCAATTATTTCTGTATGCTATCCAGATTTATTATTGCCTAAGTAACTATTTTGCCTTTAAGTCCCCAATATCATGAACCGTTAATTACTCTACGAAGTGAGCGCGAATGTTGTGAATAGATCTGTTTGGGTTGGACTCCCCGTTGGTGTACCCAGTCATACCGATAACCAATTGCACATCATTAGAATATAACTACGGGTGTTTTGACAAAGGCACCCGTTGGGGCTATAATGTATCAAACATATCCCAAGGATTCGGATTCATGAGCTAATGGCAATAATATTGTTTTATAACAGGTGTATAACAACGTAACCCAATATCAAATTTGCATTTAAATTATTTAACTTAAACCTATGAATTTCACTCAACCTTTGTGTTGACTTTTTAGCATGTTTTATCTCAGGTAATTAAGCAACTTATGGCATGGGCTCGGAGTGGCACTCGATTTGAAGATGGCTAAATTGTTATCATTCAAACTAATTACATTTTCTTTAGATTCTAAAACCTGTTGCCTATTAATGGCATATTGTAAAACTCTGATTTAATGAATGATAACTACATTTTACAAAACGTCTCTTTTGAGTCGTTTTCTATGATTATGACTGTTGTACTATGAAGTAATACCCCAGATTAGCGTTGTTTGAAATCGGCTTACTTTGTTGTTGTTTGAAATCGGCTTCAAACTTAGACAATCTAGCGTCTTGAGATGCCATGAAATTAGACACCAACCCTTCGAGATTTGATTGATTATTAAAATTTTGAGGGTTGTTATTAAAGGGGTGGCTCGAACCGTTGGGTTGAAAATGATTAGGTGGGTTTGAAAAATTGTTTTAAGAATTTTAAGGTTGTCTCCACCTAAGGTTTGGGTGACTTCTCCATGATGGATTATAGGTGTCACCTAGATTGTTTTGCTCAGGTTTGAAAGTGAACCACTTACCTTTCGCTTCATCTGTACACAAGGATGCGTAGTCAATAAAAGCTTGCTCGGGATTTTTAATGCAATATTAAGTGTCGTGGGGACCACTACAAATCTCACATAAAGAAGTGATTTTGTTCACTTGAAAGGGTGGTTTAGGAGCAAGATGAGCTTCCATCAAGCGTTGAACTTGATTGTTGAGCTCAATAAAATGACGGTCAGATGTACTCACGGCATCTTGAGGCAAAGAGATTGCCTTAACCGGTTTAGCGAAGTCTCTTGGGTCATTCCAACTTTCGTTGTCAAAGATGGCGAGGTTCTCTAATAGTGCCCAGGATTCTTTGGCATTTTTGTCACACAGCTTACCACCAGCCGCTTGATCGACGGTTTACCTTGTGGCGGGATTGACATGGTCATAAAAGATTTAGACTTGGAGCCAAAGATAGATGCCATGATGAGGGACTTTTTGAATTAAGTCCTTGAAACGAGTCCATGCTTCAGAGAGAGATTCGCCCTGATGTTTTTAGAACATCAAGATGTCATTACGAAGTTTAAAAGTCCTTCCCGATGGAAAGAATTGAGCAAGGTAACGAGTAGTAAGATCCTCCCAAGTGGAGATGGATCCTGCTGGAAGACGTTCAAGCCAATTGCTAGCTTGATCGCGAAGGGAAAATTGAAATAGATGCAGGCGCATCCTTTCCCTATTTGCAACATCAAGGTCAAGTGAGTCCATAAGTTTTAGAAAATCCTTGAGATGTTGGTTTGGATCCTCGGACCAAAATCCACAGAAAGAGCGTCCGTTTTGCAGCAACCGGAAGGTGTTCGATCAAAGAGGCACTATACTTGTCCCATCGGGGAACTCAATGGTGTTTCGATAGCCCTCGTGGCTAGGTCTAGAATAGTCTCCTAAGGTACGGATATGATTTTCGTTTTCCATAGAGGTCAACGAAAAAGATTTACAAAATAAATGACACAACGAAAAGATACACTAAAGAAAGCTAATTGACAAAAATTAAAATCTCACCTGATAGGAATCAATCGAGTGGACCTAAGCTAAATAAAATTTGAAACCTATACTATTCCCTACGCACCGGCACCAAAAAGTTGATGCGGGTCTTGCGAACTCGCAAAGAGTTTTACAATCCCCTAGGCAAAGTACCTAACCGTTGTAGTGTAGTAAGGTAAGACTCAGCGGTTGTTATCGTTCTCCAAGGGAATAGCGTGTGAAGTCTCAAACTAAATTTAACAGAGATCTAAAGGATTGAAAGAAGATTATTTTTGTATTTTCATATTTTATAAAAAGCAAGTAAAATTCATGTTTTGGAAGTGGTTTGGTTTTAACTAATTAAACTAATATTTAATCTAAACTACTTTGGTGAACTCTTATATGGTAAACGAATGTATTTACTTAATGATGCACTACTCCATAGTTTGCTTTTCCTAATTATATTTCTTTGTCACACTTGGGATGATTTGTGTAAGTATTTCCTAATTCATGAACAGATTACACGAATCCACCGTCTATGTAATATTCCGTTGAGGCAACGCATAAGTAAGGTAGTATGAAGACTATTACAAGGCTCCTAAGAGTACATTACATGAATTAAAACACTTATAAGGGATCAACCATATTAGGGGTAAGATAGTATGAAAACTGTTACCGATGGTATCCTTTCTACACACTCGACTTAAAATAATTAGGGTTCGTCTCCCAGAAGTTGCACACTAAAACTCTAAAAACGAGTTTGTATATATAGGAAATAGGCCGCGACGGCGTCGTAGGTTTTCTGATGTCGTCGCTTCGCCAAATCTTCTAGGGTTTATTTTAAGGCGGTTACATTTTGCCTCCGTCTTAATTCTTTTGATGCCGTCTCATGTATGATCTGATGGTGTCACTAGGAAATTGCGACGCCGTTTTGAGACTCTATGAGCACTTCTTGAAACCACTTAGTTGTAAAGCTGCAATCTTGTCCCGTTTCTTTTCCAAATGAGTCCAGGTCACGTGTATATCCTTCAAAAGCTTCCCAAATGCTGAAACACAAAAACAAAACGATTAAGCACGTATTTTATCATATATGCATGATTTAAGGGGTTAAATGGCCATGAAAAAGTGTATAAAATGACACCTCATTATTAGTCTAGTCTCTATGTATTTCTTCCTTTATGGAAGTAGCTTGCCTATGTAACGGGCTGAGATGCGAAATTCATCCTCATCCATTGTACTGAATTGTTTTTGGAGTAAAATAAAAGTTATCGGAAAAAACCATTACCAAAAAAAATAAAATAGATCTTCCAATGAGCCTAAGTCAGTGTATTTCCTCAAAACGTCATCCAAATGCTATAAACGCTGTAGCTAAGTAAAACAAAACTGATGTAAGCACTAATAGGTTGGGGATACTATTTGTATAGATCATATGGCGTTATATATTTGACCGCGTATATGGTTGCTATTCAAAATGACTACTCTCATTCAATTATCCGCCTACAACGTGAGGTGTGTTGTGGTTGCCGAGTTGATGGGGGTTTGGGTGATATCTAAACTATAAGGGTCATAATGGGTTTTTCTTACAGTAGACAATTAGTATATTGGGACATTTAACCTTTTAAAACTGTTAAAAATAGTTTACGACTCTCAACCTTTTAGACCTCGTAATTAAAAAGCACGGAAAGTCATTTTATCCTAGCACCTTCTCATACAGTGTTCTTGTTTAGTCTCTCTTAACTCATGTGTATAATAAATTATAACATTATTGGAAACAAAAGAATTTAACACAATCATTTACCGTCATAGCATACAAATTTAACATAGGCTTGGTAAGGATAAAACCTCCAACCGCTAGGTAGTAAATGTTAACATTATATCAGAGGATTTTAAGGGTTTGTGGAGGTGTAGGTGTAAGATAAAATTAATGGAAACGCGAAACTGATGAGAAATATTTTGGGTGCCTATTGGCGTGAATTGGTTAGTTATAATTTTTACATGGATACACGGTTGTTGGGTTGCTAAGCCAAGACCTTTTTGGACAAAGAGCAAGATTTACAAATCTCTACAATAACTCATGGTACATCAAATCTTTTTTGTTATTTGATACAAACCATATACATTACTTGGGGTTTATAAACACACCCTACATCTAGAGTGTTTTAAGATACACTCATACATATACAATCTAACTACATGCAAAGCCAAAATTGAGTGCGTATTCAACTAAAAATTGGAGACTTTTGTGGCTTTATTGGGGTTTGTGAGTAACTGAAATATTATTCCTAAAAACACTATGCAATATTATTCGAGACTATCTCTGCTGCTTTTGATAATCACATAATGTAAAGAAACGATTATAGTGAAAAAAAATTATTCGTAAAACAAATATTTAGTAGTTATTTTCACTTTCAGAAATTAAACACTTAAATCGCGTTATGTAATTAAATAATTGCTTAATGACATCATTTATGGCACTTTCAAGAGGCAATTTTATATTAACCTCGACATTTTGTATTAATAAAATAATGTCTAACTAAAATATTTTTTATTATCTTTTACAATATCATTTTTAGTTTTTATAGAGAAGGTTGTTATTCAAATAAATAACTTTGATTCAAATTTTCGAGTACTTAAAAGCGCTGTAATCGTTCAGAAAAAAACCCTCCCTTAAAATTAAGACAAAACAGGAGCGTCTGAGGCTGGGCGGTCCCACCTGAATTATTTGGTGTGGTCACCCTGTTTTTATTAACGGGGTAGACTGGCACCCCTAATTTATGGGGCACAGCGCATAGAAAATAAGGCCAAAATGTTTTGCCACTATTAAATTACTCGGTCTATTCCTACTGATTCTATCTCCTTTTGTACACACTTTGAATTTTATTGTTCTTAAATTTGTTTATACTCTCCTTTCATTTCCTTTGATATTTTAATCATAAAGCTTTGTTTATTAGTTATCCTAGCTTTGATCCTCAAGTGCTCAGGATAGAATACTTTCCTTACCATCAAGATGAAGATGATTTATAGCGCTTAGCAGTGTGGTGGGGACTTCGATTCTTACGGAGCTATAAGTTGGGGGTAGAAGAAGGAGGGTTGCAAATCCATGGGTTTGTCAATTTGTATTCACTATCTGTTAATCTTTTGTTTAGTACTAAATTGTAACGGTGTGGTATGTCAGTTGTTTATATTAAGGGAGGATTGTGGTGTTCATTGTAAGTAGTAGTTAGGGTGATCGGGGTGATTTAGTAAGTAGTGATAGATTGGCGTGTTCAAGATAGTGTGTTTATTTGTTTGAAGTACAAGTTATGAAGTTGAAGTTAGATAATTGTTGTTGTAGGGAGTGTTTATGAAATGAAGTGGATGTTGTGGAGTAAAGTGAATTTGGTTGTGATGTGAGGAAAAAAAGTTGTGTGATGAATGCGAAGTAGGGAATTATTGTGAGTTAGTGTGGTAGTTTTGATAGGCTTGGTTCTATCTAGGTTAAAATCGTCATTACGATTAGTGTCAGGAATTTTGTGAAAGCTAAGTGTGTATGGTTTTCTATGCCTAGAGGGGAGCATTGTTGTTAAGTAGTGGGTTAGAAAAACTTCTGCCGTGTGGGGCGCTGGTGTTTACGTCGGATTGTAGAGATTGGCGAAAGAGTGCTTCGTGAGCGTTACCAATTGTTGAATTCCTTCTTGTGTGAGTTTGATGATTGTCAAATAAACTATTATCTCTTTAATCTTGCCATACTTATTCATATCTTGTCATTTCTTATGTTCATCCCATCTGACGATAGATCTTTCTAGCATGTTGAGGAGTAGTTTGGTAGCCAATCTGGATAGATGCAAAACTTAAACTACAAGAGAAACCGAACTGACTATGAAAATATAAGTTTATTGACCCTGGAACTATACTTATACTGTTAAGTATAGAACTATGGATTATAAATACAGTAACTTGTTTAACTATTATATTGCTAGGTTCAGATTACTTACTATAGATATTGGTTTGAAACTTGTTATATGGATAACTTGTACTCTAACTAGTGCAGGAGGGTTCCTTTTATACACTAGAAACCTAACGGGCTTACAAAACGCGTTAGTGATCATGCTTCATCTATTCCTATTATATATCTTACATTATTCACATAAGCGTACTAACTTTTCTTTATACTACAGTCACTAATATAATGCTATCAGTCTAAGTGACTATCTTTTAGTAATGCGCAAGTACTTAACTATAAACAGGCAGTACTTAGTACTACAATTGGCAGTACTAATGACTTAGTTAATATCCTTCATCTTTACTAGTTAGTAAATCTTCACATAAGCCAGTACTAAGTCCTATTTGAGCTAGTACTAACTTGTAGAAGCTCCTTTAATTTCCCAATAATCCTTCCCTAAACTTTGTGATTTATCTTACAATCATTAACGTTTGTTGAATTAAAGCTTTTTGGTTCTGAGAGGATTCTTCCAAACACTTTATCTCGTGATCTTGTATGGCTTCTATGAGATTTTTTTGACTTAGTCTCTTGCCATCTCACTAGTGTACTTCTATTGAATCTTCTGCTGAGTCTATCAACATCATAACTTCAGTTGTCAATGGATAATCCTTTTTGAGTGACCGTCACATGTCTCGAAATAGAACCCGGGCTCGGCTATTCTCTTACTCCACCCTCCTAGTCTATCTGAGTTACAAAAGCATGCATCATAAGAACTTCCAGTTGTAAGCATAGACCGCTGTATCTAGGTACTGCTGAGACGCCTAGCTCTTCAACCTCAAATAAACATCTCATCCTTCTTCCATTCCTCTACCTATCAGCCTCACCGCCTGTAATAGTGTATCAAAGACGTAACTTTAGAGTGCACTATTATATGTAGTACAGATTCTACGATCCGAGACGGTTCAGCTTTGTTATGCCTTTCCATGGGTTTCAGGTTGCATATTACCCCAGATGCTACTTGATATTCAATTAACCCAATAGAGTCTCTTTTACATGTCTTCAGTAGGTTCTACAGATTCTAATACTTTCTTTAAACTATGCTCCATTAAGTATCAAGGTAGTCTCTGTCATTGCCTTAAGCATATCTTCAAAGCTTATGATATGCCTTTGTAATGTTACTAACCTTCTGATCAATCATTACTAATATTTTTCTTTGAATCATTCATGAATGATGTAGAATGATATTCTTCGTTTTATTTCCTATTCACATGATAGGATACTTATTTGTTAGAGCTTACTACCCTGAATCTATTCAATGAAACTATCTCCTAGCAGCGTTTTTAAGAATCTTCTTCAGAAAAATAATTTCTTTTGTTTCTTCAGTTGTTTGTTATTGAAAAGACTATGAACCTAAAGCCATTGAGTTGTGCCTTAACTTTTTTTGACTGAAGCTTTCTTGAAATAAAGAAGTAATGACTTCTTTTTGCAAATCTCTTTTTCTTTGTTCATCTTCTAACTCATCAGTCATTATCTGTAATAAACAGAGTCTGTACCTTTCTGTTTTATTATCTCCTCTACAAAATTATGGGTCTGACCTCTTGATCTTTTAAGCTCCATTTTCCTGTTTTGGATTGAAATACTCATCTTGTAATTTGCATGTCCATCAAATTATTACCTTCTTATTTTTCCTTGCTTGAGCTAATAGTAACTGGATTTCTTATTGATGAGCTTGATACACTTATCATTAAACTGACTGTTACTTCTCTTGATCTTGTTCAACCAATTTCTTTTACGATGTCAAATATTATCAGCTTCTTTTCTTTCTTGATCAAACTATTTTTGTAACTTTAATGCAGCTTCAAGATTAGCTCTTTCTTGTTCTTGTTGTTCTAAAGCTTTTGTTTGCTCTTCATCAGTATCTTGGATATCTCTCAGCTTAGTTCACTAACATGACCTGCTGAAGTAATTACTTGTGTAACTGTTCTATACTTCCTATTCTTCTATTGTAGGTCTTTTTTACACCTTTATGTTTTTGCTTCTGCTAGGTTTTTCGCTGCTTGAGAAACTCTTTTAATTCAGTTTCGAAAGTCTTTCTTGACTTTGTAGGTTCCAACCTGTGGGCTTTTACAAGATTTGCTCACCAATACACCCTTTTTCACTTCCCCACACCCAGGGTATGATAACTTGGTGCTTCACTAAAATCAAAATCACTATCCCACTACATGCATTATCTTCTCTCTACATCTGCATATTTAGTCTTCTACATCCTTCCTGTTTGGAAGGTTACCTCTGAAACCCAATTTTCTTCATTCATCTGGGTTGACCATCTTTGCCCTTTGTCATTTTTCCTTTTGTTAGTAGGCCTCTTTTTAAGCTATATTCCAATCTTTTGACCTTTTTCACCAACTTGGTAAGGGCCTTACCATGAACCTCCTTAGTCTTTTTGAGTTCTGTCTCCAAGCTGGTGACTCTAGCAACTAATTTGGTACACAAATCCGTCAATTTCTTTTTTCTTAAGTTTCATTGTGCCCTCATCACTTTCCAGGTGTGTAACCTCCTAAGAAGAAGGTGAAATATGAGGCATTCGCGTGGAAGGTGTGGTATGTGGAATTTTTGTTTCTTGTAGGTGTGGGGAAATGAAGTGGAAAATGTTAGGCTTTTGTAGTAGGTTACATGAGTATGTGTGATGCTTTGTAGGTATGTTGGCCTAAGATATGTAGTGGTTTGTGAGGGTAGATTGGTGCAAGAAAGCTGTGGGCTGTGTGTCGGGAATCAACAGACAGTTGTTGGTCCCCTTTAACACTGTCAAGGTTGGTCCTCATGAAGTAGATATGCGTCATCAAAATAGATGGTACCATGTACCACATTAATATCCCAATTCTTCATGTTGCTAAAAAAGTTTCTGTTTAAAGACAGGAAGCAACCCTTATATACTGCATTATGTTTATTAAGGTAAACCTTTTCTGTTTATTCAAAAAGATTTGTATAAAATGTGGATACATCAAAAATTTGGTTTTACTATCCACATTTTTCACCATACCATCAAAAATTAGTTGTGAAAACTTAAAAATCCTGTTTGTTGCCAAACAAATAATTGCAGTTGCAATATTACTTGAAAATTTGTTCCCATGAAGTTTTCTTCAGGTACATTAAAAAACATGTAGATGGTTTGGATTCAAATTAAATCTACATTGGGACGGTTGAAAATTGAGCCTTTTTGAAAGTAAGTTTGTCATTATCAGAAAGATACCCCATTAGAGACAGTTGTTCAAAGATTTCAGTGTTGGGCAAAGAACTAATACCATCTACATCTGCTAAATAGCAGGTTGTGTCTAACAGGGAGATGCTTCAGTAATCTAGAAAATTTTTGCCACATCTATTAAAAAACGTTATTTGTTGTTCTCCATCATTAAGTGTTTTGACAGTTGCAGTCTGCCAAACTGTTAAAATAGTGGAAAACATGATTTAGTAGGGTTTTTAGTTAAGCGATACCTGGTGGAATTTCTTTAACTCCAGATGGCTTTTGAAGAAAAGCCACCATGTTATTTTTTTGTTTGGGCTTGTCATAGAATCCCATATGAGCCATATGAATTGAAGTTATGAGCAAAAGATTGATGTGAGTGTTGGGATAAACTCGATATAGTAGTAATTAGAGTTTGGTAAAAGCAATTGAGATAGTGTATAAGGTTTTGAAAGCAGATAGTCGAGTAAATTGTATCTTTATCTTAAAAGCAAGTGTGTAAAAAAGGTAAAGATGACAATTTCCAAATTAATAACCATATATACGCAGACAGTTGCGTAAAAGTCTCAACGGTAATATTCAAAGAGTTAAAAATTTGTAATTGACCAAACAGTGTAAATGGTAACCCAGCAGTACAAATAGTACTCTAGCAGTACTAACTTTAGTACTAGCAGTACCAAGTTTTTACCCAACAGTATTAAGA
The DNA here is from genome assembly GCA_026074375.1 of Tanacetum coccineum. Taxonomy (NCBI): domain Eukaryota; kingdom Viridiplantae; phylum Streptophyta; class Magnoliopsida; order Asterales; family Asteraceae; genus Tanacetum; species Tanacetum coccineum. Next base: position 32,059 of record BQNB010033681.1, on the reverse strand, counting down.
ATTTGCCTTTAGCAGTAATTAACTTTTCTATTATAATAACATTGCCAAACAAACATGACTCTATTTCATCTCAAGCACACTATAAATAACTAGATAGACTTGTGAGAATTCGACGAGGATCCATATTTTATTCATAACCCATGTATATAAGTCAAAAACTAGTTAATCACACTAAAATAATACTTTTGACCCAATTTGCTTCTCCAAATTTACCTTAAGTCATTCATTAGCTTTAGTGTGGAAGAGTAGTTTTTGGCAAACTACCAGCTATCAAAGGATTTGATAATTCTTTACCAGTTGTCCGTTTGCCTGGAATAGCCAATGTTTCATTGCAAAAACATGGTGCATTGATAAACCATATAGTTTTGAGTAAACTATCAACTATAAGTATTGTGAAAGTATTTACAGAAGAAGTTTGCTCTGGACTAGATTAGTTCTTGATGCTATGTTAGACTTGGTGAACTAGAGAATTTGTTGTGTGGTGATAAAAACCAACACTTAAAGAACATCCATGCTTCCAGCAATTTCCTCTTCTTAAATTAAGCATCTAGGAACAATTTCAATCCACATGTACACAGAATATTACTGAAACCTAGCAGTATAACTTTTATCAGGCAGTTAGTTACCATACTACTAACAGTATTAAACTCTGTCTTCATGCAAACATATGAACTCAAAATTCATTCATGTCATCCACAACCCATCTTCTACTAAAAAGTTCATCTACAAACTGCTAAACTTTAAAACTATACCAAGTCTTTGCCTCCCCTAAAACAATGCAAGCTATAAATTCATCATTCCAATGTTAACAATTAAGAAATTGAACCTGCTAACATCAAAAGCGTTTGGTTAAAAGATCGCTATATTGTAATCAGTGTGAATCTTTTAGCGCCTGGATATGTCTTCTTATCATTAAGCATCCTAATAAAGTGGTTCCTAATCTCAATTGCTTTGTTTTTGGAGTGAAACATAGGTTCTTTTACATGCATAATTGTACTCTCTATTACCAATGTAGATCTTTGTGTTCATAAAATTGAACCCATAGTCTAACATTTGATTCTAAATCCACAATACTTGCCCACAGCAGTTGGCAGCAGCAACATACTCTGCCTCCTATAGTAGAAGTAGCCACTATTGTTTGCTTCTTGCACTCCATGATTAAGTCTCCTGCCAAGAAATTGACAACTCCTGTTTGTGGATTTTCCTGGTAAAGATTTGCTCCAGCATGTTCACTATCTGAGTTAGGCTTATAGGACAAATGATGACACTCTAGGGATTACCAAAGGCACCAGTTTAGGTTAGACCCTTGAGGTACCTAAAGATTCTCTTTTTATTCACAGCCATTTAGATGGGATGGTCTTTGAGTTACCTGAAACCTAGATAAGCACAGCCTGCAACATAATATCAAGCCTAGAAAGCAATGCAAGTAAATTAAAGAGCCAATCCATGGATCTATAAAGAGTGTACATACACTTCAGCTGGCTTCTTCATCCTTGTGGTCAAAGATTATGGGTCTCAATTGTGTACTGGCAAGTATTCACCACTAACAAAATCAAATTTCTTCAGGATCTCTGCAACATACTTATCCTGACTTATAAAAATACCATCTTCTTTCTGTTTGACTTGTAATCCAAGAAAGAAGGTGAGCTCTCCCATAGAACTCATCTGAAATCTACTCTTCATCAATGCCTCAAATTCATCACACCAAGACCTCTTTGTAGAACCAAAAATAATATCATCCACATAAACCTGTACTAACATGATATCATTTTTGTCCTTCTTGATAAAAAGAGTCTTGTCAATGGTTCCTCTTCTGTATCCACTCTTCAACAAGAAAGTAGATAAAGTAGCATACCAGGCTCTAGGAGCTTGGTGTAAACCATATAAAGCTTTCACAACCTTGTAGACCTTCTTAGGGAACTTAGGATCTACAAAACCTAGAGGTTGAGACACATATACCTCCTCATTAATTATGCCATACAAGAAGGCACTCTTCACATCTATCTGATAAACATTGATCCATATAAGAAGCAAAGGCAAAAAAGATCCTATTGGCTTCAATCCTGCCACAGGAGCAAAACTATATAGCTCTATCCCTTCCTCTTGTCTATGTCCCTGGGCAACCAACCTTTCCTTATTTCTAACCACAACACCTCTTTCATCCTTCTTATTCTTGTAGACCCATTTAGTCCCAATTGCCTTCTTCCAAGAATAAAGCAAATCTATAACCTATCCATTACTTTTTTTGAATCTTGAATTGCAAACTGCTCTTCATGCATAGCATCACCAAACTTTCATCTTCAAGGGCTTTAGATATCTTCTTGGGTTCAATTTGAGATAGGAAGCAAGCAAATAAACAATGCTGGAAATCCTTGTGATTATTTCTTTTCTGCTTTTGAATATAACTTACAAAAGCATGGGCTCCAAAACTTTTGTGTACTTTACTCCTTGTCTAAATTGCTGATTTTGGATCTCCAAGAATTTGAGTTGTAGTTGAATAGAGGGTTATCTTGAAGTGGGAAATGAGACTTACATTCACGTGGAATTCTAAATTAGTGAATTAAGCAACCTGCAACCTATATCATCATAGATGAAATTCATTAAAAAATACCATCACTTGGATTGTCATAAATATCCTCAAGAGCAGGTATTTGAGAATCATCTTGGTCAGTGTTGTTTAGATCAGGTCCACCAGTACTAAAAGCATTTAAAGGACTGTCAGTACTAACTGGTGTGCTAGCAGTATTAACTGTTTTAGTTCTGGTAAGCTATTTGAAAGATCCTGCTTGAAAGAAGCTAACCTTAGTATCTTGAGCAATTCCTTTCTAAGAGCTTTAGTTGCATCATTGCTTCACTTTTCTTGTCTTTTTAAGCCTTTCATAGCTCTTTCCAAAATTGCTTGATCCTCCCTTATCTAAGGCTCCTCATTTGTCTTTAAAACCAATATCAATTTAGGCTTTTTATCATTCTTTCTTCTGTTTCTGATATCTTGACTGGTTAAAGTATAAGAAGAACCATATTGGCAGTACAAAGTAGTATTAAGCTGGTTCAAATTCCATTTTAAAAATTTCTGCATTAATTATTATTTTGTGAACTGCACTATTGATTAGCTTCTTTTGGACCTGCAGTTTTGTTAGCTTTATTCTCTTATCTCAAAGGCTAATAATTCATTGAATCGGTTAAATAATCAAGATCAAACATCCAATTAGGTCCTTTCCCTGCAATATTTGGTTTATTTTCTAAAAAGTTTAATGCAGATTTCTTCAACTCTCCTAGGTTTCTAAATTTGTATACCCTAAGCCGAATACCCAACTAAAATCCTTTAGCAGACTTTCCCTTCAACTTTCCCAGATGGTCAATTGGTATTAAAGAAGATGGTCAACATGGAACCAAAAAAGGTCTCTATATAGATTATGATTGGTATTTCTACCAGTTATAAGTTCATAAGGTGTCTTGTTTGAGATTTTGGTCACTTTACCCTATTTAAGGTCATAATCGGCAGTAATAACTACATTCAGCCCAAATGTGTTAGGTTAAAATGATTTCTTGCTAGCCATGTTTTAGAAGCCTCAACGTCCCCCCCCCATATACCCCTCAACTTTTCCCTCCCCCCCACTACTCTCCAACACACCACCCCCCCCCTTAACCACCCCCCCACCACCCCACCCCCCCCCCCCCCCCCCCCCCCTCACACCTCCTTCCCCCCCCCCCCCCCCCCCCCCCCCCCCCCTCCCTGGTGGGTTTCGTTCGTCGTTTCTCGTACGCGTTTACGTTTTATACGTCGTTACGCTTTTGGCATACGGTAGGAAAAGTCTAAATCCCGAATAGGTCGGACCACACTTATGGTGTGTTTTTTGTGTGAAAATGTTTGTTGAAAATAAGGTTAGAGGTTGCTTAACAAGTTGAGGCTTCCTCAAGAGCATAAGAAGGTCACAATACGTTTAATGGGATTCCCTAACTTGAGAAAATGCTTCTTCTGACGATCCATTAGTCGTTCCATTGGAAGGACTCCAAGTGGATGACAAGCTCCATTTTGTTAAAGAGCATGTAGAAATCATGGATATCGAAGTCAAACAATTGAGTGCGAAAGGTGGTACCAATTGTCAAGGTTCGTTGAAACTCTAGGCATGAGGTCTTGAGTTTACAATGGGAACGGGAAGTCAATCTCATGAGAAATATCCACACCTTTTCACCAAGATCGCTCGTCGTCAAGTTGCCGCTGGTCATAAGCCTGAGGGACAAGGCTATTATATAAACTCGTGTTTTAGGTCATTGTACGACATTATGTAATTCACAATTTATTTTTAGGGTTTTACGTCGCTTTGCCCTTAAATCGTATCGTTAAGCTAATGCCCGTAAAACTCAAAAAATGACCTCATTCAATGTAACATGGGCCTTTAAATGATTCAAACGTTTACATCAAGAAGTCGTTAATGATTATTATGAAGGATAATTATCAATTTGTTCATCCTTATTCTCTTATTGGTTACGTAAAAAGCTTCGTTTCACGATAAAATGCGTTTTGGCATCTCCCGGAAGCACCAAAACTAACTACGCTTAAAACAAATACCCACGATTATACCCAACCTACACAAATAAATACTAATCATCCCCATATATGAGTATGTGGCGAATTTGGAGAGATAGGGACCAACAATATCTCAGGTACATGTCACTTGCCCTAAAATTCAGTTGGAAATATCATGGGAACAAAGCCTTACACCTTTGTTACATTGAATACTTGCCTAGGAACCCTTCATTGAATCCTTGAATTGTCTTATCATCAATAACGGAATTAGCTAGAGTAAACACCCCCACATCTTCATTTCCAAAGTGTAAACAAAATCCAAAAATCTCCCTTTCTATCCAAACTTACCCCCCAACGGTCAAAATCACTATCATAAACAATCCATACAAAAATTTTCTACCACATATACAAGCATACACACATCATATCTAAGACCTACTAAGGTGGTTTCAAGGCTTGGTTAACCATTTTCAAGGAAGGAAGCAAGAAAAGGAAGCTAGGGTTTACTTGGGAAAAATTAGGGTTTCATCTTATATTTTACTAGCTAAGGGTTTAAATACATGGGTGGAATGTTATTCTTTCCTTAATCAATCCACACAAGGTTTTCTTATAAGACTTAATCATTTTTAATTATGATTGATGTGTTCTATGTTCTATTTAGTCTAAATCACCATGTAAGTAATTTTGAAATGTGAAAGGGATTTTTACTTATGATCAATGTTTTGTGAACTTATTTAAATGTTATATGGATGCTAATATGATGTTAAAAGGAATGTATAAGTGTTTTAACATGTTGGTTAAGTATTAACATGTATATGAACAAATTAGGGTTTCAATTTTAACTTAATAAGTTACAAGTGAAATAGGTGTAAAATAACATGTTAATTTGTATTCTGGCACTCTTGGACAAAACAATGACCTAATGGACCTAATATATGTAAGACATAAGATATAACGCGCGCGGCGCTTCGCGCTCGGCTGTAACGCAAGGTGTGAAGTTTAATGGTATAAAAATCAAGCTTAAACAGTTTTAATCACAAAGTTTAAACGTTTCTGTTTTGGTTCGATTTGTTAACAACTTATTGGTTTTATAAGATAGTACATTCATTAAGGGTTACTAAATGATAATAAACTCGAAAATCGGATTTTATACGAAAGTTACGCTAGTTACGAGTTTACGACGCTAAATATTTATGAAAATAAAATTTTTATAAAAAGTTACTATTCTGCAGATAACTTATAATTTTAAGCATCAATAAATATGATAAATTTCAATTACGATGACGTGTTCGAAAGAATGGTAAAAACGGAGCTATATCGAATAAGATAGACATTGAGGGTTTTGCTTGAATAAGTGTATCTGTCAATGATCAGTAAAAACACTATTACAACAGAATCTAGGAACTAAAAATACAATATTATGATCACTGTCTTAATACGAAGCGTGGGCGTAAGAAACTCCGAGAACCGGACTTAAAACGACAAATTATGTCATTTTTGCTAAAGAGTAATTTAAACGTTTTTACTTTATACGATTTCCACTTAAACGATTAGATGTGAGATATAGATATATAGATAATATTATATGTTATTTAGTTTTCAAAGGTGCTATTTATAGGATTATCATAATATGGCCTCTGTTGGATGGATATTGCCGAGTCGTTGGATTACGATTTAAAGTGTCTAGTCCTCTACGTCATGTCATGACCTCTTAAATAATGATAGCTATTTCCGAAACGATCATACGATGATAAAACCCTATATATGATTATATTAGGTTGTTGTTAGACAACGTACTTGAATACTGATTCGACCTATATTAACTAGGTTTGATTTGAAGAGCAAATATTTTTGTATTTTTCTTATTAATCTTCTACTTATACTAAAAAGAAAAGAAAAATATTTTTTACTTTTTCTATTTTTTTTATTTTCTCAAAAGCGTAACTTTCAAAGACGAAAGGTTCTCCAAATCACGATCAACAAACTACAAACGAAGGAATCTTAATCACAAATCCCCGGCAACAGCGCCAAAAACTTGTTGCGTAAAGTTTTATATACGTAAAATAATATAAGTATAGAAAACTACCAAACTACCCTTGAGGACAAAGGTAGTAAGGGAAATTCTCACAAATATATATAATAATACGTATATTTACCGGTAAGTGATTATCGGGTCGTTTTCCCAAAGATTTATGAAATTGAGACCACGTTTGTTATTTGGACAATGACTTGAATTGGTCCTAAAAGTGAGTAATTAAAAGGGACAAATAAACCTAACTACGAGAAATCAATACGGGAAAGTAAATTTTAACTAAAAACGCAAATCGGGAAATAAAACAGGAACTAAAAACCCTAAAATTTTAAAATAAACCTAAAATGAATTTTTTTCACTTTTAACTAACCCTAATTGACTAAAAAGTAAGATTAAAGAAAACTAGAACAAAAGCGGAGTTGATACAGGCTTGAAAACACTAAAAACGTGAACGGGAATGAATCTCGTTCTTTAAAAATCGAAATTTTGCAGTTTTAACCCTACGGAAACAAAATTAATTTTCCTAGAAACTATATGATAAAAGTAAATTTTCTAAAAAAGAATTATATTTTTTTTGATTAATTTTCTATTTTTTATGAATTTTTAAAGTTTTTAATAAAAATAAATGTTTGAAAATACTAAACTAATTATAAAAATCCTGGAAAAATTATAAAAAATAGTTCGGACAATAAGGAATCTAGAAAAAATAAGCTTGGAAACACAGCTTATCGAATAAGCTGTGAAATAAGCTAAAACATCTTATTATACCAAAATAGCTCAAATGTGTATAAAAATTAAATAAGGAAAGATCCTAACGGATGAGCTAATGTAGCATGATGGTTACTATGTGTGTGGAGTGGGACGTGTGTGTGTGAGGCAAGAGGACACAGGTTCGAATCCTGCCTCTTGCCTTTTTATTTTGAAAAAGTTTAAAAACAAAGTTGTAGAAAAACTGAAAAGAAACAAATTATAAAAGCAACTATTATTGAAATTCACTAAATAAGCTGAAAAGTTGGCTTAAAAGACAGAAAATGCTTAACTACTATTTTTTTACTTTTTGAACTTTTTGTAAAAACACTACAAGCTACAAAATGAATTAAGCTACCAACAAAGTCAAATGAACTACTAGAAACTTAAGCCTAACCTAATAAGCTTACATGGACATGAATAAGCTTAAAAAGACAAACCATAAGCTATAATTTACTAATTAACACTTATATCAAATTGTGAACCAAACAGACCAAAGGATAACTTGTGGCTTATTTTTAAGTTGTCAAATAAGCATTTTGAGACATGAAACTTGTATTTTCTGAAAGCTTGACTTAGTGGCTATTTGGAAATGCTTTTTAAAAGAAATTTGGAAAACAAGAGCATATTGAAAAAGTGCTTTAAAATCAGACAGATTACTCAGTGAATGGTGAGTTATGTTTTTGATTTGAAAAGATAAAGGCTATTTTAAAAGCTAAAATCAGATAATCAAAAGAACTTATTATGGACAAACAAATTGAAATAGATTAACTATGAACCCTGATCTACTTGTGTGCTGAAAATCAAAATCTAAGAACAACTTTTACCTACTGGAAATTGATGATGAAAAAGGCCTTTTTCTATTTTTCTTATCTGGTGTAGTTTGCACTTGAGTGACCAATACTCAAATCCTCCTATTGCAGACCCAAAAAAACAATCCTAACACACTTCAAACATAAAACTAAAGGCAATTAAAGCAATTACTAAATCTAGAACTGAATTAAGCTAATATTACAGATAACACTTAACAGATTATGACTTATATCAAACTAACTAATCAAAACCTAATTAACTCTAACCTAACTAATTAACCTAGCATTAACAGACTTAGCTTTGAAGATGAAAACAAAAATTCAAAGACCAAATGGCCACTAGCAGTACTAACTTGTGGTTAGTACTGCTATGCCAAACACCCCTTTAAACTCTTTCAAATTCATTTAAGCTTATGAAATTTAAATCTAATGAATAAAACTTGATTACCAGATAACAAACAACTATTAACAGACCTTATGAGCTTATACCAACAATCAAATAAGCCAGAATCATTAAGCTACTAGTTATGCTAATATTTTTGGATTTTTATTGATTTATGAGACAATATGAAGAAAACTAAGATCTATATTAAAAAACTTAGAAACAGATTATCAAACTTAACTAAATAGATATAAAAAGAAATTAAAAACACAAATTAGCAAGTAAATAAGCAAATTAAGCAGATTTAATCTAAGAGTTTAAAGACAGAAAAGGTAAAATGAGACTTACAATTGCCTTAGCTAAACAAAGGCTTTAAAAGCTCGAGGAGCTATTCTACAGCTCTAGCCTATCATAAGGATAAGCTAGTAAAAGTCCCATAAGCTCTTCCTTTGTAAGCTTATCATCCAAATAGCTCAAATCCATATTTATATCCAAGGTATTTTTGATTTTATACATTTAAGTAGATTATTGATCAATTTAAGCTCTAATATAAGCTTAAAGACTTATAGAGCTTATAATGAGCTTGTGAGAAGCTTGTGATTGATTTAAGAGTTTATAGAAAATAAGAGCTTTTAGATATTTGAGAAAAAAAACTAAACAAACTCAGATTTAATAAAATAACTAATATTTCATTGATTTAAACAGATTACAAGACTTTAAAATTGAGATTACAAAAGCTTTAATAAGAAAATTACATTTAGAATTAAAAGTTTACAAAAGCTACTTGTCTAAAAGCTAAAAAGGAAAAGATCAGCCGTCTTGTGAGTGAGTGAGCCTTGCTATTTATAGCCTTGAATTGAAGCTTTTAAGTCTTCTTATCCTGCTCCTCATTCATTTGATCATGACCCTTCATTAATTTCCAATCATTGGATTCCCATTCATCACCGTTGGATTAGATGATGAGCACACGGATTGCCAACGTGGCATTCCGTGTGTCAGACCTTTTGTGTTTCTTTTGCACTAGATTTAGTGCAAAATATCCATTATTAGTGTGCTTCTTGTCAATTAAAAGTGTCAATCCTTGTGGGTTTTGACCAATGAGAGCCTCTCATGACGTTTCCCTTTGCCAGCTTGTACCTTGATGCTTGAATTACTAAGCCACGCTGTCAATTGCCATTTACCCTTTGTTTTGAGCTTATGGTTAAATGAAAGAGACGATGAATAGTAACAAGAGTTACGCGCTCTTTTTTTTCTTTTTAACCGTTTGGTTTTGAGAATTTGACTGGGGGGTTTGGGTCGTTGACCTTGGGTCCGGGTATAAAAGGGAATTGGGCCGGGTGTTTTGGTTTTGGATTAAAAGGGTTTTTAAAGGATTTGTTATAAAAGACTAACGACCGTTAGTCTTTATTAATAAAAGGCTAACGGTGTTAGGGTTTTTGGAACTTTTGGTGAGATTTGATTTAACATTAAGGACTGATTTGGTATTTTTGGGGTTTTGTCATCATATGGTTGACCAATGTTGACCAAGAGTTGACTTTATTGACTTTTTGCTAGAAACTTCCAGGCTCTTGTGCACTCTTTCCGTTCTCGTGTCCGTGTTTGTCCGGTTTTGACCGTTTTCTTGTGATTTTTGCAATATCCGTACCTACACATTCACAAACAACAAAATACACAAATACAAGCATATTTTTGCACATTTTAATCATTTAAGGGCCATTTTTGATATAGAAAGGATATGTGATTTCTCACATATCAAGGATCTTCCTGATCTCTTGGGCGAACGGCAGAAGATCTACATGTAGTTTGTGGTACCTAAAGACTCTCAAACTTTATCTAAAGTGCTAGCCATATTGCTATGTCTTGTTGTTACAACTGAGGATCGGCTTTCATAGAGAGATATAGTTGATATTGTTGTTCTGGAATAGAGGGTGTTTGTGATTGAACTGGATGAACATGAAGAATATGTCCAGACATATAACTTCTTACGGACGCATCAACTTGAGACGGAATGTGATTATCAATAGCTTTTTGAATTTGTAAGGAAATTTTAGCCTGTATATTCTCACGCTCTTGTAAAATAGCTTTAGTAATCATCCGTTCCATCTCTTCTTTAGTCTTTTGTCTTTCCAGAATCAGCCCTTCCGCAACATACACTAGAACTTGATCTCGAACCTGCTCAGTAACTTGCTTTTTAACTTGCTCCTTAATATGCGTATCTACCATAGTGGGTAATGATTGGACCATTACTTCTTAGAGATGACCAGCAAGAGTATCAAATGACTTCCTTGACAAAAAACCTTGCTTTCATATGTTCAAACAAATATGTATAACGTCCTTGTAACTCCTGAAAGAAATTCTTGTATCGTTTGAAACGAGCAGGTTTTGCTTTGAATAATGATAAAAGTCGGTTTATTTTAGATAAGTTGGTGCTGGGTGATCTTGATGATGGTGTAGTTTTAGTATCAGTTACCGTCAATTCCTAACACTAAAATCTCACTTTTTGCTTGCTTGCTTGTCGACTAAAAGAGAGGACCAGAAGGGACAAATTTGGATTAGGGTTAGGGTTTTTGTTATTCTATGCCTGATGAAGGCACAAGGGTACGGGTTGTTGTGTTTGCTGGGAACAACAAGGCCTTGTGAGGATTAAAACTTACAGAGTTTCGAAGTGATTTTGTTTGTGAAAAAAAGAATGATGGGTGCCATATTTATACACTCATGTGAAGGAGGGTTTACTAGTCATTTTGGGCATAATATGTTTATGTTAATGAATTGTGTAGGTAAGGCTTCTTGTTATGGGCATTAAAGGTGAAAACTGTTTATAGATTGAGAGATTATAGGCGTTGGAATGTTTATATTTGTATGAGAATGGAGTATGGGGCTCGCGAAGGGTTTAAACCGATGGTTTAAGGAGAGAAAGAGGACTTTGAAATATTTTGTATATCTCTGACTTTATTTGAAACTATGGCATAATTTAGGGAGGGTATTATCGGCCCATGGATATTTTATAGTGTGTACAAGTTTTTCTTAAGGGGACTTGTGTTTTAGTTTGTCTATAGTTCATGACATTTCACTTTGGTATGATTTTTGGATTAGTTCTCCTTTGATCGAATTTTAATGAATATGAATGTATGGTGTATATTATTCGTGCGAACAATAGGAGAGGAAAGGCAAGAATCTTGGTCTAAGCATGGAGTCGTGTGAGGCCTTAATGAATTTAGTTGACATTTTTAAGTAAAGTTGAAACCTTTAGCTCTACGCGCGTTACTCTAAAATCGTTTTAATGAAAAACTACATGAAATAAGTCTAAAGAATGAATTCATAAAATAGCCAAAATTGTTAACACGGACATGAAAAATGTGGAAATGTTAAAATCTTCCCCGTTAATGTGACTTTTTCCTCAAAGCTTTAGGATAGTTTGCTTGACGAAAGATACGGTCTGGTAAGAGTTGTGGGTACGATCTCTTGAATTGGTCTTCTCGCTCCCATGTGAATTCAGGACCTCGTTTAGAGTTCCATCTAACCTTGATGATGGGAATGCGACTTCTCTTCAATTGCTTGATTTCACGATCCATGATCTCCACTGGTTCTTCAACAAAGTAGAGCTTATTATCAATACGGAGCCCATCCAACGGAATCACAAGTGATTCATCATACAAACATTTCTTCAGATTTGACACGTGGAACGTGTTATGAATCGGCTTAATTTTTGTGGTCGTCAAGCCTATAGACAAACATCTAACTTTAGCCAACACCTTGAAGGGGTCAAATTATGTTCTAGTGGTTTAACTTCCTACGTTTGCCAAACGTACAACATCTTTCCAAGGTGAAACCTTAAGCATGACCCTAAAACCAACTTGAAAGTCTATCGGCTTATGCTTCAAGTCGGCGTAACTCTTTTGTCGATCACGAGCGGCTTGAATCCTTCTTTTGATTTGAACAATCTTTTCAGTTGTCTCATGAATGATTTTAGGACCAGTAAGCTGGGCATCACCAACTTTTGCCCAACAGACGGGTGAGCGACACTTTCGACCATATAGTGCCTTAAATGGTGCGGCCTTTATGCTAGTGTGATATCTATTATGTATGAGGAACTATTTACTAGAGGTAGGGTCTATCCTAACTTTCTCGACGTTATTTCGCAGGTCGCGCAAACTATCTTCTCAAGTTTGGATCGTCCTTTCATTTTGGCCATCGTCTCTGGGTGATAAGCGTACTTTTTTTCTTTTTTTTTTTTACCTTTTATATCTAAAACGAGTACCCAATGATTCATGAAGTGTAACATTTCTGTATTTTCAGGTCATTTACGACTTCACATAATCCACTAATTATTTTTTTTCTCTCGTACGCGTTTACTTTTAATTTTAAATAGTTAAGGTTAAATCGCGTGATTCAAAAATTAGCGTTTATAGTAAACGAAAACCAAACGAATTTAATTTTTTCGTTTCAAGCAAAATTATGATATTTTTGCGCAGGAATTTTAATTAACCTTTCATATTTTATTTTTATTGACTTCATAAATTATGTTATATTTTGCGATTAAAGTGCGTTTGGATACCCGGTACACAAAAATATTTCTACCTTCAACAAGTGGCCTAGTAAGATTTTTATACAATACTCAAGTTTATATAAACTATGTTTCACCCCTCTATACTTCATGGCTAAGCACCTTATAGAACCAAGAAAAAACTAGTCTATTTTCTTCATTTCATGGTCAACATTCCAAACTTGTCATTAATACATGTTCTTTGAAAGTTTAGTCTTCCTTAAAAAACTTCCCATTGTTCCCTTGACTTGTCCCCCTTCCTTTGATTCATCTTTGACTTTGACTAATTAAGGTGTAATATAAACCCTAGATACACACCACATATCATTCCTTAAGTGTGAAAGCACAAAAACCCTCCCCTTTGTGCTCTTTAGCTCACGGCAACACAACACACCTACACAAAATCCATACCAAATTTTTTTGCAAAACCATGCACATATATACACATCATTCTTAAGACTTACTAAGGTGCTTTTTCAAGCTCGGTTATCCCTTATTTACATGTATTTATCAAGAAAGTGAAAGTTTTGGGTTTTGGTTTTAAGATCTTGCAGTGTGGTTTAAAAATCTTAACAAGGTTTAGATTTTCATTCTTTCTCATCATTCATCATATCAAGGTCAACTAAACTCTTTATGTCTTTATAAATTTTCATTTTATGCATATATATGGTTATATGTAGTTAATCACATTAGAAATACTTTTTAAACATGTGAAAAGAGTTTTTACTTGTTATATTGTTTTCATCACTTTTAATTATTGCTATGTTGTTGTAAAATTTTGTTTAAAAGTAGATACATAAGTATTTTACATTTTGGTTAAGTATTAAAGTATAAATACAAGATTTGTTTTTCTAAAGTTTATTTAAAAGCTTCAAGTAAAACGTATGTCAAGACTATATATAAGTTATAGAGACTTTATTTTGTTCGCTCTGTTTTATAACAGAAAAATAGTATGATTTATAAAATATAGTACATTCATGCGGATTCTAAATGATAAGAAACTGTAAAAACGATTTATAACGAAAAAGATTCACTAAAAGACAAGTTTATATAAAATTAATTCTTTTATAAACTATTTTTATAAAAAAGTTTACTATTCATTTCAGAAACTTTATTATTTTTAAAACCTCATAAATAAGTTTAACTTTCAATTACTGAGAACGTGCTCGGAAAGGAATCATAAAAACGGAGTAGCTATTACGAATATAAAAATACGACATTTACGGGTTTTACGACGACAATACGATTTTTTATAAAACACTCACGTCTTCTGATGTGAAACCAGTATAAGTATACTGTTTCACCAGTAGGTTCCGAAATCCAAAATGATCAATTTATGATTAAACTCGTCTTGATACGAAATGATGGGCATAAGAAACGCGGTGATGATGGGGTTAAAACGCGGAAAAGGTTACACCAGTTTGTAAAAGGTAATTATAAACGTTTTATACTTATTTTACCAATCCAATAGGTTGGTGATTGAGCTATATAGTAATATTATGTGGGTTATCAAGTACTATATTATCTAGGGAGTTGTGTAAGTTTCTTTAATGAGGCCTTTCGGATGGCGTTTCGAACGAGATGTTGGATTACGATTTAAAGTTGTCCTAACTCCGCGAACGTCACTGTCATGACTCTTTAAATTATGATTGCCCCGACGAACGATAGTACGTTTGTAACATATCGATTATACTTTAAGTACTCTGGTACTTATACGACCTATATTGGTTAGGTTGCCTTCGGATCTCCTTCGTGACGCATTTTCTTATTTTGAATACTTGTTGATTTCCCTTCACCCGATGGCTGAATGTTCTATAGCCCTATTTTACTTGTTTTTAAACTGTTTTGGGGGAGAATACCATGTGTTTACATATCTTGGATATTTACTACTATCTATACAATTACCTTTCTATACTTTGTGAGTTCATAGTCTCGCATTTCAATCTTTTCAATGTTTTATAAACCCGCGAGGGGAATAACATGCTGTTTTACAAAGTGATTATTGATTTTCTACTAATAGCGGTTAATGACTATTTTTACTAAAGCTCGATTTGTTTGCTACATGATTTGAGATCGTGAATACCTATATTTGAAACCATGAATTTTAGACATGATTTGTTTTCACTAGGACAAAGTGTTTTTAAATGTATGCTTATTTCTATGATTTGCACATTCTTGCTAAGTACCTTATCTGGCCATAGTCCCCTGTTTATCAAGAACGTCAGTTACTAGTGGCTCGTGAGCGCGAGTAACTGCTATGAGTTTTTAAGTGATGTGATAGATTATCGAGGATTTGACAATCCCCACCTTCCTTGTGGTCACTAGTTTGACAGGTGCATTACATTTGAGATTATTACTTTCCAGATGTTTGCAGAACATCCTACTTTTACGGGGCATTCCAATTCGTTATTGAAGTACGCTTAAGGTTTCGGGCGTCATGAGCTTTAGTGCTAAATTATATATATTGACTTGATGAAGTGTTTTCTTGTCTACCTTTACTGTTTTGGACTTCGGAATAGTACTTAGTCCCACATTACTTAGATCTTGTGGGTCCACTTTTTAAATACTTCTTGATTTACTGAAAATACTGGGATTTCGGATGGGATTTTCGGAAATAAACACTCTTTTAAATGTTGTAACGTACTTTTCTTCTGAAATATTTCTTAAATTATTTCAAATACTGTTTTTACTTTAACCTATGAAATTCACCAACATTATTGTTGAGTTTTACATGAAATTTCAGTATAGGTTACTATTTTGCCCTAGTGGAGCATTGGGCGCATTTGCGAGTCGCGCAGGATATATATTTTTTTGAAGGCCTTAATAATTGTATACCTTCGGACAAACGTTTTGAAATGTTTTGCTTTAAATTATAAATGAAAATGTTGACCTCTGATTCTTATACTAAATAGAATATGACTTTTATTTAAAAGTCCATTTTTTAAGGTCGTTTTCGTGACTTGTGTTTGGTGCCCTGAAGTCGCACCCCACAACCTTACCCATTCCGCTGCGTTGTCCTGATTTTCGGGGGTGTTTCAGAGGAATCAGAGTGAAAGTATAGAGAACTAGGTGTTTTCAAAAACCTAGGACTTATGCCCATTTTTTTTCGCAAAATATAAAGTCTTTCCTGTTTATCTGATATCCGCACGCGCTTGCTCCCAGTAACTGATATGCTCTCTTTTCATCTATTGCTAATTACATGAATAATGGTTATATAACACTTGGTTATGATTTTGTCCTTTACGTCTATCATTGATCTGTTTTACTATTTACCTTATATTGTCCGTTATATAAATATTAATCATTCTAATTTTCGTGTACTTACCGATTTCTCATTTACTCCCTTGAGCGTCAATACTGGTATTATATGAGAATACCTATATATATATGAGCTATTTTTTTTTTACACGATATCGTCATTCATTTATGCATGAGATTTTCATTTCGCCAATGTTACTTTAAATCTCTATCTTAGTTATACAAGTCACTCTCTCAAATCTCATGAAAACATAACACTATTTGACAAAATGAGCATTGCACACCGTACTATATAAAGTCGACATCATTTTTTTTACAAAAATCCTATGTCCAAAAGTCAAGACACATCCCTAGTCACCCTAGGAAGATCCACTAACAAGTTTACTCGCCATTATGGAATATACCAATTTATCATATTCGACGAATACGTAATACCATAGAGCTTGGTAGTTACGACACCACCATAGGTATAAAGTCGTTATCACTCTAAAAAAATGTTAAAACGGACGTGTTAAGTCGAAGGGAACGAATAAAGCCTACTAGAAGCCGAGTCTTGGTCGCAACAATAAATATTAAACCAACATCACAAATCTTGAACTCTCAAGTTAAAGCAATTTAGAAGGGGAATGCAAACGAGTTACTAAGCATGGTAACGAAATATTCGAAAGACATAAATAAAAATAACAAATAGATTTGTTGCCACAATACGCGTTTAATATCTTAGAAGTAAGATTACATAAGGACATAAAGGAAATACAAGTTTTATTACAACCCTCCCCTAACAATAATATCTAGTCCTTCAAGCATAGATCCACGCCAATCGCTAGGATGATGATCGGTGCGAGGAGCCCAAGGATTATGGCCAAATACTGAAATTGTTCTTCGTATGGGAAGTAGGCAAGATAAATGCCGAGTGCTATCGCGGTCGCCATCGCCAAGAGCGTGATGATGTGCAACAATTTTGAGGATTAGATAAGAAGAAATGTAAGTGAAAGATAAAGTGTTGTATGGAGAAATTAAGGATAAAAATTTGGTATTTAAAGAGAGGAAGTAGCCGTTGGGGCTATTGTTCATAGCCGTTGGAGTTACTGTTCATATAAAAAAACTTTACCCACACCTCTTCACAAAGACCGCACCATCGTCAAGTGTCGCGTCTTAAGCCTCGAGGACAAGGCTCACTTAACGGGGGGAGACTATAACACCCCGTGTTTTAGGGTCATTGACATCATCAATAAATTCACTATGTACTTTTAATATTGTACGCGTTTGCTTTTAAATCGTAAACGTTAAGTTAAATCGCGTAAGCTAAAAATTATCGTTCAAAGTAAACGGGCATCAAACAATTAAATGTATGCGTCAAGCAAGTATTAAATAATTATTTTTAAGAATAATTATGGTCTTTGTTCATTTTATTTTTATTGGTTGCGTAAAGTGTTTACGTTTCGCGATAAAGTACGTTTAGGCATACCCGGAACCACCAAAACTTTTCTACGCTTCAACAAATACCCACTTTTATACCCAATACCCAAAAGTTACTAAATATTATCATATATACTCATATAGGGCCGGATTTGGTGATATAATATCAAAGAAATATCAAGAAAATCTTGCAACTAGTATTTGTACAACACATCTCATTAAACCTTATGACAATTTCAAGCAAAGTCCATACCATGACCAAGAAGTCTTCCTTATTTCCCTCATCATGTCTTTTGATGAACCTAGACTTATTATCAACTAGCTACATGAGTATATAAAGCTAGCAACTAGTAAATAAACACATACATCTCTCATTCCAAGGTGTAAACAAGCAAAATCTCTCCCTTTTTCCCTTGTGAAGCCCACGGCTCAAAACCCTCTCAATAGCAAACCCATAGCTTGATTTTCTAAGACCATACAAGCATACACACATCCTTCCTATGATAACCTAAGGTGTTTGCAAGGGTTGGCTAAAGGTTTACAAGTATCTAAGCAAGTTATTGAAGGATTAGGGTTTTGGCTTGAATTAGGGTTTTCAAGAGTTGCAAGCTAGGGTTTTATTGCTAAACAAGTGTGTAGATCTTGTTGTTCATCACCACACATCATACTAAGGTTATCTAAAAGCCTTCATCTTTTCATAATTATCATTTTATGTGTATATAAGTTCTATTTAGCAAAATCACCATTTAGGATACTTTTGAACATGTAAGACATATTTTTACTTGTGATCATTGTTATGTACACTTTTACACATGTTATGTTGATGGTAATATCATGTCATAATGGATATATAAGTATTGTACCATGTTGGTTTAAGTATAAAAAGTGTATATACAAATTAGGGTTTTTAAAGTTTACTTAATAAGTTCATAAGCAAAAGTGATATAAGGACTTAATGATTTTGTTATCTTGGACAATATTTGGACAAATGATGAACTAAGGACCCTAGGAATGCAATTACACACTTATGTACATGTAGTGTTATTACTTACATCATGTTAAAAAGGATGAGAAAATATTGTATCAAGTTATTTTAGTGTAAAAATGATTATTGACAAAACTAGTAAAATAAGTTACTTAAGTAAAGATTATGATATTAAGTATTATCATGGATTTGTTAACCTTGGTAACTAGAACATATGAGGACTACTATGGACAATGGACATTCAATATATGTATGATTTATAATATATATGATATATGAGACTTGGGATAAAAATACAAAAGTAGTAAAGTATAAGAAAAGGTCTACAAATGGAGTCTACAAAGCTTAAACAACATTCTGTCAAAGTCGAAATTTTACATATCTATTTTATATTTTTATAAGATAATACATTTCATGACGATTCCGAAAAAGTAAGAAACTTGTTAAACGGATTAATAACGAAAAAGTTACGTTAAAAACGAGTTATACGTTAATAAACGAAGTCGTAAGTAAATTTTTATAAAAACATTTTTATAAAAACTTTAAACAGCAAGGATTGATATTTTTAACAAATAATACATATTTTTAGGATTCCAAAATGATAAGAATCGTAATTTTTCAATTAATAACGAACGAGTTATGAATTTCGCAAGTTTACGACAATTAATACTTTTATAAAACTATTTTTATAAAAGTTACTATTCATGACAGAAAGTTATATTTTTGTAAACCTCATAAAAATATAGAACTTTCAAATACGAGAACGTCCTCGAAAGAATCATTAAAAACGGAGCTATAACGAATAAAATACGACGTTTACGGGTTTTACGACAATTAAATCGATAAAAATATACCTAAGGTCTGATGTGAACAGTAATTTTTACTGTTCACCAGTAGGTCCGAAATTCGAAAATGTCAATTTATGATAACTCGTCTTGATACGAAAAGATGGACATAAGAAACGCGAGAATCGGGTTTAAAACGCGAAAGTTACGCCAGTTTTACTAAACGGAAATTATAAACGTTTTAACTTGTTAAGCACAATTTTTCCAAAACCATTAGTTGGTGATTGAGCTATATAGAATATTATGTGGTTATCAAAGTACTATATTACTAGGGAGTTTCATAATGAGGCCTCTTCGGATGGCGTATCGACGAGTTGTTGGATTTACGATTTAAAGTGTCCTAACTCCTCGAACGTCATGTCATGACCTCTTAAATTATGATAGCCCGAACGATAGTACGATGTAACAACTATAAGATTATATTCAAGTACTCGGTATTTATACGACCTATGATAATTTAGGTTGCCTTCGGATTTCCTTCGTGACGCATTTTTCTATTGTGAATACTTGTTGATTTCCATTCACTCGAGGTGAGTTTCATAGCCCCTATTTTACTTGTTTTAAACTGTTTTGGGGGAGAATACATGCTCGTTTACAAACTTGTATATTTTACTACAGTATAATTACCTTTCAATACTTTGTGAGTTCATAGTCTCGCATTTCAATCTTTTCAATGTTTTATAAACCCGCGAGGGGAATACATGCTCGTTTTACAAATTGTACCACCATATTTTACTACAGTACAATTCCTTTCTAATACTTTGTGGATTTCATAGCCCCTTTTTACAATTGTTTTACATAATTACGGGTGAATTACATTGCTTGTTTTAACTATTGGAACAAATGTTTTTTCAATGTGTATGACTATCCAGATTACTGGCCTTGATTGCCTAATGCCTAAGTTACCTTATTGCCGTGAAGTCCCTATTATCATGAACCGTTAATTGCTATTATAGTGAGCGCTGGTGTTATGGATAGATCTATCGGGACTAACAACCCCCACCCTTACTTGGGTCACTAGTTTGATCGGGTGCATTTAACATTGAGAGATGTTAGGGTGTTGGCAAGCATCCTATATTCTGATTGGGTTCTAAGCAAAAATCTAAGTTAATGCTTCGGTGTCATGTGCTTAGTGCATTAAGAAATACTAAGACTTGATGAATGTGTTTCTCTAGTCTACTTTACGTGTTTTGGACTTGGAATATGTTACTTAGTCACCCGTACTGCGTTCTTGGGTCACTTTAAATACTTCTTGATTTACTGAATCACTACTTGGATTTCGGATGGATTTCGGAAATAACACTTTTAAATGTTGTAACGCTACTTTTCTTCTGAAATATTTCTTAAATTATTTCAATACTGCTTTTTACTTAAACCTATGAATTCACCAACATTATTGTTGACGTTTTGACCATGTATTTCACGGTTACTATTTTTGTAGTGGTGCTTTGGAGCATGCGAGTCGCGCGGATATATATATATTTTGATGGCTTAATAACTTGAGTACTATTTGACAAACTATGTTTTCTTATACACTAAAATGAAAACCTGTATGCAACTTGATCTTTTATTAAATACAATATAACTTTATTTAAAACGTCCATTTTAAGGTTGTTTTCCGTGACTTGTGTTTTGTGCCCTGAAGTAGCACCCCAATGTTACCATTCCGCTGCGTTGTCCTGAATTTTGGGGGTGTTACATGCACGCTCCTTTTAATCTTGACCATTAATATCTTCTAATCATTGGATGACGGATTGTGACCGTTGGATGGGAATATAGCACACGGATTGCCCAGCTGGCAATCCTACTTCTTTGGAGGCCTGTGCTTCTTTTACATTGTTTTTAGTGCAATATTCCCATCTTATTTGTGCTTCTTAGACATACACGTGGCATCCCCTTGAGTTATATTGACCAATCAAAGCTTTTTAATGACGCATTTCACTGCCAACGTGGAGCTTGGCACTTGGAATCTCTTGTGGCCACGTCAATTGAATGGGAGATGGTTTTAACCTTTCTAATTTGAGCAGGGTATTTGTTTGACAAAAAGGTGTAACAGTAAACTTCACAATGTCGCGCCCCTGTTTCTTTTCTCTTTTATTACCTTGGTTTTGGTTTGACCCGGGTTAAAAGGAGGGTCACTCTCTGGGCTGTTTGTTTTAACTGTAAAAAGGAATTGGGACGTGAATATGGTTTTGGTTAAATAAGGACTTTAACGACCGTTATCTTTTTAATATAAAAAGACTAACGGTGTTAGTGAGTTTTGGACTTTTATAATTATGATTTAACATTAAGGGTTTTAATGGTATATTGAAGGTTTTGGCATTTTCTGGTTGACCAATGTTGACCAGTTGACCATGGTTTGACTTGTTGATTTTTTGCTAGAAACTTCCGGCTCTTGTGCACTCTTTCCGTTCTCGTGTCCGTGTTTGTCCGGTTTTGACCGTTTTCTTGTGATTTTTGCAATATCCGTACCTACACATTCA
The DNA here is from genome assembly GCA_026074375.1 of Tanacetum coccineum. Lineage (NCBI taxonomy): Eukaryota > Viridiplantae > Streptophyta > Magnoliopsida > Asterales > Asteraceae > Tanacetum > Tanacetum coccineum. The sequence goes on along the minus strand of BQNB010033681.1, from coordinate 10,025 downwards.
CAAACAACAAAATACACAAATACAAGCATATTTTTGCACATTTTAATCATTTAAGGGCCATTTTTGATATAGAAAGGATATGTGATTTCTCACATATCAAAATTCCCCAAACTAAGTGATTGCCGTGTCCTCACGCAATATTATATGCCCTAAAACCAAATACCTCAAAACTTCCCCAAACTAAATCTTTGGAAAGTAGCAAAGACTTTCGTGGAGAGAGTTAAGAAATCACAAGCTTTAAAACACCCCATTTTCCCATTTTTCAAAACTTTTTTTCTATTTTTATGATTTTTATAATTTATAACCTAACTACAACTTATACTTTATTCATGTGTGACATAATGTATTGTTTTCATTATTCATTGATAACTTTTAGGATCATGGAACAAAAAGCACATCAAAGTGTCCAAATGGATAAATTCATCGTCCCCGACTTTCACCTCTCCAAGCCAAGCTTAAAAACAAGATCATTGCAAAATACAAGTTATGATGCTAACACTACTCATAAAAGCTAATTGTGTACTTACTTTTCCTCCCTTATTCCTAATTTTGTATCTCAAGATTTTATTTAAGTCATATACCCGAAGGCTCTTTAAGACTTTATTTCGATACTTATTAATTCCAAAAAATAAAGCGTAACGGTTAAAAACACAATAATTAGCTCCTATCCCTTTTCAAAAGATCAAATGTCATCAAGATTAAAGTCCACATTGAGGCGACCAAAATTTGGCTTTTATTAGGTTACTTAAGCAAGGCACCATTCATGTCATATACCCTAAGGCTCTTTAAGACATAAATGGACCAATCTTATTTGCACCATATACCCTAAGGCTCTTTAAGGTACAAACAAGACAAAAATTAAGCAACAATATCCATTCCATATACCCTAAGGCTCTTTAAGGAATGACTAAGGCTATAATTTCACTTATTAAATTTTACTTACCCCATATACCCTAAAACTCTTTAAGGGATAAGCAAAATATTTATTAATGTGATACATATAGTATGCCAAATTAAGTATTCCTGATGTGTACTCATCTTAATCACAAAGGAACTAAAGAAAACTTCTATTAACTAATTATTAACCAAAAAACCGCACAACTCTATTTATTAAACAATTATATATAAAGGTGAAACAAGCTAATTGGAGAAAAAGCCACAATTTAACACTCATGAGCCTTAAAGAAATCCAACTATTCTATGTTTAGCATCACAACTTATACTCTACTCTATCATATATTGCTCTTCACAATTTAAAATTTCTAAGAAAGAAACTCGTGAATACTTAGCCTAATGAATTAAGATCGACACTTTAACAAGTCACATAGACTGGCAACAATCTCAACTCTAATAAATCAATCTTCGCATATTCAAAATCAATTATGGGAACTTGCAAAGTCTTGACATTTTCAAGCTAGACTAGCGTTTTAAAGCTCCTTGTATAAAAGATTAGCAAAATCAATCTATTTATAGTTAAGGAGAAAGCTAAGATATAAAACCGGTCGGGTCAAAATTTACTTTTCGTTCTCACCAACGGAAAACCTACATTCGTGTCATTTATTTTTTTATATTTTTAACTATTTATATTTTTTTTCAACATTTTTTTAAGATAACTTAATATTAAGACTTAAAAATTTAAAAATGTTTTGTGGGAAAACGGGGTACGTGAGAACAACGGCAAAAGTAGGCAAGATCATATCGAAGATATACTACCTCATACTAAAATTAAACATTGTCCTCAATGTTTCATAATCTAAGGCTAAAAACCCCATACTATAACTCAAAAAGTCGAATGTAAAATACAAAAATATTTAGCCGTTTATCAAGTATGCTAAAAGATAAATGTTAGTCGATAATATTCTTTAGGATATCGGATTTCCCCAAACTAATGGTAAGCAAAGGCTAGGAAGCTCGAGTGGACCGGGACAAAACACCGAACACGAGAGTCTTCAGAAAATTTTGGGCCAATCCTGCAAACAATCACAAGCACAAACAACAACAAGAATAGGAAGAGTACAAGCCTCCTCACATCACAATAGAAATAAGAAAGAAGATAGAAGGATAAGCATGGGGTGCCTCCCACGAAGCGCTTTGTTTTTGGTAACCGAGTCACATAGCTTGACTCGATCCCCGAATTCATTCGTCCTTGGAGAAAGCAAATGGAAGAGAAAAATCTCAATCGGGCTTTCATTAATGTTTGGATAAACATTAAAGCACATGAAAGTTCCATCCCGATGAGATGCCGCTGGCTCTAAGTAGAGATGCCAGGGTCAAAAATGGTGTCTTCACTCTTGAAGGAGAAAAGAAAAGGAGAATCCACAGGGTAGGTGAGATACGGGAGACAAGTCCGAATGACACATGTGAAGGAATTGTCTTCTTAAACAACAATCTCCCCTCCCCCTGGGTCAAAACATTCGTCTTCATTAAGCTCATCAGAATTGCACATCAAAGTTGTTTGGTCATGGCCGTATCAGGCTCAAAGCGAATCTCAACATCTGGTGGTTCCGGGGGAGGTTGAGGAGTTGACGGATTGTCTTGATGATCAAGGTTAGGTGACTCATGTTCGGGAAGGGGAATGAGATTATTGTTAGGTAATTCTTCAAGAAAACGAATATCCCCTTCCAAGTCATAATCAGTGTTCTCAATGCCCGGTGGCATTATATCATCCGTACTGGTAAATATATCGATCTCTTCTTGATCGAGGTCACTATCCTCAACGGGGATAGGAGATGTGGGAAGAGACTCGATATTCGAACTTGGATTAATATGAAAATTTTCCAGCGATCAGGAAGATGAATTACCACATAGCAACATCATATGATTAAGATATTCCTCGTGCTCTCTAGCAATTCTTGAAGGAAGTGTTATGATTTCACCGGCGAATTCATGATGAAGAGGATCACTCTTGGGAGAAAAAGTTATCAAAGTTTCATGGTTGGATTCATTTTGTGGTTCATGATCGGAAAATACTTCGGGAGAAGGATTATGAATGGTATCATCACAAAGCAAACTCTCAAGATAGAGTATGTCTCCTTCTGAGTCATAATAACCTTCCTCAAAATTAAAAGAAATTTCCATGGCTAGAAAAGCATCTATCTCATCAATATCGTCCCCCGGATCGAAACACTCAACCTTATCGGAGAAAGGTGTGTGAGGTAAAACTGGCTCATCAAAAACTTTGGAGTTCTCATTCTCGACATCTTCTTCCATCTCGTTAAAGAGAGGATTTTCGTTACTGGAGTTGAAATTATCACCAAATTCAAAAAGAGGGTTTGAATAAATCCGAAAATCTTCTTCTTGAATATCCTCCTTAAGAATTGAATCGTCATTACTAGAAGTTAAGTCATCCTTGGAATTGAAAAGAAGATTTGAGAAAATCATGTTATCATCGCAAGAGGTTAAATCACTTCCTTTGTCATTGTTGAGGGAATCCTCGGACTTTCTTGGGATTGGGACAATTTCCTCAACACGAGAAGTGCTAAAGTGTTCGTCCCCCATTATGAGAGAGTCCTTGGGCTCAATGGATGTGATTGTAAAAACCAAAGAAACTTGAGGCGTTTTATCCGAAAAAATGCTCTCCTTCTGAATAACTCTAAAATTCTTCAAACATGCTATAATTCAAGCTTGACGTTTAGTTTTTGCTTCTGCGATTTTCTTTACTTCCTGCTTTTTCTTTTCATTGTCGTCATCTCCCGGTGGAGGTGAGCAAACTGGAGTAGGTTCGTCGGTTGTCTTTTCATGAAGAGATTTGTTAGTTTCGAAAGATTCGAGGTTAGGATTAGAAAGAGAAGTGGTACTGCCACTTAAGAAATTATTTGTTTCATCAAAACCATCCTTGCATGTGTCATTAACTAATTTAATTGACTCGTTTGCATGTTTTTGAGGATGTTTTGAAACGCCGTCGACATGAAAAACTATTTGTTTATTTCCGTCCCTTAAAATAAGTTCTTCTTCATACACATCGATTAAAGTACGACTGGTTCTCAAAAATGATCTTCCAAGAATAAGAGGTACTCGAGGACCAGCTTCGAAATCGACAATGACAAAATCGGTGGGAAAGTGGAATTTGCCAACTTTAACGAAAACATCTTCGGCGAGACCCTTAGGTCGAGTTATGGATCGGTCCGCTAACTCTAAGGTCATCCGAGTCGGTGTAAGATCGGGTAAAGAAAGTTTTTTCCAAATCGAAAAGGGCATTAGATTTATGCTTGCGCCGGGATCGGCCAAGGCGTGGCATATCTCCATTCTCGGAAATTCATATGGAATAAGAAATTTGCCAGGATCTCCAAGCTTTTCGGGAAGCTTTTTGAGGAGCATTGCCGAGCAATTCTCACTCAACGGATTTTTTACCAATTCAAGCAACTTTTCTTTATTCGTAAGCAAGTTTCTAATTGTAGGAGCAAATCTCGGCATTAAAAACAAAGCATCCGCGAAACTTATGTCAAAACTCAAATCTTGAAACATTTGGATAATCTTTTCTTTTTGGTATGAAGATTTTTCATGATTCTTTTGATTATTTTGTTTTGAAGGATAAGGAATATTTGGCTTAGGTAAATTCTTCGTAACATCGGGTTCCGGAATCGGATTCGATTTAGTTAAAGTCTTCGGAACATCGGGTTCCGGAATCGGAATCGGGGTAATCGGAGGTGGTATTTGAGCGGTACTTCCTTGGAGATTAGATTGCTCCTCATCCGTTGACTCCTCGGTTTCTCGTTCCACTCTTTTTTTTGGAGAAGGTTTAGTTGGAATCGAGGGTCCCTCTTAAGCAACACCACTTCGAGTAGTGATCGCTTTCATCTCACACTTCGGATTCGGAATTGTGTTAGTCGGAAGAGTACCTGAAGTTGAGGCTTGATTTTGAAAGAAACTTCCTAAAATACTCCGCATATCATTATTCAAATTTCTCCTAAGATTTTCCTCTTGTTTAGTTAACGTGCTTCTTATTTCATTGATTTGACCTTGCATATTTCTCACAATTGACTCATTAGCTTTCATATAACTCGTAATTTCGGATGGAATCCCTTGTTGAAATTGATTATTATAGAGAAGGTTGGTTTTGAAAACCTTGATTCTGAAAATTCGGCACATGATTAACTTGATTTTGAAAATTTAAACCTTGATTTCCATGATAATTATTTCCCCTGTTGAAATTGTTTCCTTGACTTTGATTTTGATAATTCCTAATTTGACCATTGTTTTGTACTGGAGCGAAACCGGGTGGTGCCGTTTGGTTACTAACTCGATTCGGAGGGGCTACTTGATTGTAAGTATCCGTGGTCGCACAAACACTTTGATTATTATCGGTAGTCGGACAATTATACCACGAATGGGCACCACCACAAGTAACGCACAATTCCTCAACTGCTTTAACCGGAGCAGGAGTGACAACAACTTTTTTAGAAACAATCTCGACTAAGGTCGAAAGTTGATCCGTAAGCTTATCAATTCTTTCATCCGTTTTACTAGAAGTAGCATTCATCCTAGAAACATTTGATCTATTACGTGAATAACAAACTTTTGATTTGTTTTCAATTATGTTTAAAGCCTCTCTAGTCGTTTTACTCAAAAGATTTCCACCCGCCGCGGCATTTAAGGAGTCTTGTTCATTCTCGTTTAAACCGTTGTAAAAGGTATCAACTTGAGTTAACTCCGTAAATCCGCGATGAGGGCAAGCTCTAAGCAACTCCTTAAATCGTTCCCATGCTTCACTAAAAGTTTCTTCGAATTTTTGTGTAAATCGAGAAATTTCATTCTTTAAGTGAGTGGTTTTCAAATGAGGGAAAAATTGATTCACAAATTTGGTTACGAGATCCTCTCAAGTCAAGATCGAATTCGGAGGTTCTTTCTCGTACCAAGTTTTAGAGGCTCCTTCGAGCGAATATGGAAACATCATAAGCTTAATCACATCGTTAGGCACATTCCTAAATAGTAAAGTCGAGGTAATCCTTTTAAAACTATTAATTTGAGCATGAGGATTTTCACTCTCACAACCGTAAAACGGGTTAGCTTGAACTAGTTGTAACAAATTCGTTTTAATCTCAAAATGATCGGCGTTAATTTCCGGTAAAACAATAGCTTCTCCGTACCCTTCCGTGGGTTCACGGAGTAGCTCTTCCATAGTACGTTCCTTCATTGGTGCAATGATAGTACGAAGCTCGGCTTTGACTATTTTTGGAACACGATTTCTATTACGACGTCTCAGAATGGTGACGTTTGAATTATTTGGAAAATAGGCATTTCTAGTGCGCATGCACTAAATAAACAAATGAAATGAGAAAAGAAATGAGAAAAGGAATTATTTTTGTTTACCGAATAATCAACAAACTTATGGTAACTCTCTTAAGTAAAATAAATTTTACAAAAGAGGTTCGCCTTTTTCGTAAGTGACACGAACGGTAAGATTTTTGAATCTTTGGTTCGGGAACTTATTAATGGACAATACCTCAATTGAAGGTATTATTTGTTGGTGTTCTTTTACCAACTTTGTAAATTTTTATATTCACAAATTAACGAGAAAAATTGAAAAATCCAGAAGAGCAAATATTTTTGTATTTTTGTGTTTAATCTTCTACTTATACTAAAAAGAAAAATAAAAATATTTTTTAACTTTTTATATTTTTAATTTTTTTAATTTTTGATTTTCTTAAAAGCGTAACTTTCGAAGACGAAAGGTTCTCCAAATCACGATCGACAAACTTCAAACGAAAGAATCTTAATCACAAATCCCCGGCAGCGGCGCCAAAAACTTGATGCGTAAAGTTTTATACACGTATAATAATATAAGTATAGAAAATTACCAAACTACCCTTGAGGACAAAGGAAGAAAGGAAAATTCTCACAATTATATATAATAATACGTATATTTACCGGTAAGTGATTACCGGGTCGTATTCCTCGAAGATTTATGAAATTGAGACCACGTTTGTTATTTGGACAATGATTTGAATTGGTTCGAAGATGATTTGTTTTCTAAAATCCTAAAAGTGAGCAAATTAAAGGACAATTAAACCTAACTTTAATAACGGGAAATTAAACTTTAACTAAAAACGCAAAACGGGAACCCTAAATGGTGATTAAAAACCCTAAATTTCCAAAATTAAACCTAAAATGAATTTTTCTCTTTTAATAGACTCTAATTGACTAAAAAGTAAGTTTAAAGAAAACTAGAACAAAAACGGAGTTGAATTGAGTTTAAAAACACGAAAAACGTGAACGGAAACGAATCCCGTTCTTTAAAAATTGAAATTTTGCAATTTTAATCCTACGGAAGCAAAACTAATTTTCCTAGAAACTATATGATAAAAGAAAATTTTCTAAAAAAATTATATTTTTTTGATTATTTTTCTATTTTTTATGAATTTTTAAAGTTTTTAATAAAAATAAATGTTTAAAAATACTAAACTAATTATAAAAATTCTGAAAAAAATTATAGAAAGTAGCTTGAACTAAGAGGAATCTAGGAAAAATAAGTTGGGAATCACAGCTTATCGAATAAGCTGTGCAATAAGCTAGAACAGCTTATTGTACAAAAAGGCTAAAATGTATACAAATAATAAATTTTGTAAAACTAGAATGAAAAAGACCCCAGGGCACGTTGGTAGTGAGTGTGTGTGTTAAAACACTTGATGAATGTGGTAGAGGTCCCGGGTTTAAGCCTTGCTCACCCGGGGCTTCCCACTTTCCTAAGTGTTTTAATTTTTCCATTTTTTTTACTTTTTAAAACTCTTAAAAATAAGCAACTTTTTGTAAAACAACTTTTTGTAAAACAACTATTTTTATAAACTAAAAATAAGCTCAGAAATAAGATAAATAATGACAGAAAAGCTTAAACTAAACTAAACCACTAAAAAGTTAACTAATTGGGCAATTTAATGACAAATAAGCTAAGGGAAAAAATAAATAAGCTAAAACAGATACCAATCTATATCTAATAAGCAAATAAGAATTAAAATAAGCACATTTGATAAGCTAGATTGACAGAAAAGCTCAAACTACTTAAAAACACTTTACATTTAACACTAGAAAGCAAATAAGCTCAAATAAGCTAATGACAAAACTAAATAAGCTAAAATTAGCTTAAACTGTCCTAATAAGCTAGGCTAAACTTGAATAAGCAATTACAATAAGCACATAAGCTAAAATAAAGAAATAAACTCTTTTAGTGTAAACTGTTAACAAAACTGCCCCTTTAGGTACCTTTGAGCTTATTTTTAAGCACACAAATAGAACCTTATGACAATATGGCTTATACCATCTTAAAGCTTATACTATAAGCTTTCTAAATCTACCTTTGAAAAGTATTTTGAAACTCAAATGCTTAATTAAAAACTCAATGAAAACAGCTTATACTCAAAATGCACTTAGTTTGACTTTGGCTTTTGAAAATGAAAATGCAGGTTTTTAAAGCAAAGAACAGATATCTAAATAAACTAATTATTGAAAAACAAGTCTAAACTAATGAAAAGTGACCTATAAGCTATTTGAATTTTGAATTTTAAATGCTATCTGATGCAGTGTGCCATGAAATGACCAAAACTAAAATCCTGCAAGCACAGACTACACTACTTGTTTCTACTACTTTTAAAAATCTTAACTGAATGTAAAATAAGAACTAAATTAGCCAAATTATACTTGAGCTTAGAATTCTAAACTAACTATACTAAATCTAACAGATACTTAACCTCTACTTACTAAAAATGAATTAAGCTAACAAAACTTTTAAAACCTGATCCTATAAACTTGAAATTTAAGTTTAAACTGAATCCAAAAGGGTCAAATGGACTCAGGCAGTACTAACCTGAGTTAGTACTGCTTGTCCCAAACACCCCTTTAATTCTGTCAAACCCATTTTAAGCTTTAGAAAATTGAGATCAATGAACAAAACTTATTAACCAGATATTAAACAGCTTAATTATCAACTAATTAATAACTAAAAACACTCAAACATGATCAAAATGACAGAATCAAAACTATGCTAATTATTTTTGGATATTAATGATTTATGAGACTAAATATGAAAAACTGAGATCTAAGCTACTAAACTTGAAAACAAATGATCAAACATATTTAATAAGCACAATAAGATAGAATTAAGCACTAATAAGCAATTAATAACCTGAAGATAAGCAAATGCAATTATTGAGCTAAGAGACTTGAAAATTAAAGAAGACTTACAATTGCTGTGAGTCCCAAACTGAATAGATCTTTGCAGCCTTCTAAGGGTGATAGCCAACTTGTATAAATACAAATTGACTAAAGAGAAAACACTGACTATGAATACTTATTGTATATGCGGAATCTACACAATAGTATTAAGAAGAACAATGAATACTAAACAATGATTTCTATTAATCTGCTTTAAGGATTACAGATTACTAACTATGAGATATGATTGTATGAGATGAGATTTGTGTGTTCTTGTTGTTGTATGTATCTCCTAATGCCGTAGGGTTCCTTTTATAGACCAAGGATAAACCCTAGGAGGCTTACAAAACGCATAAAAGATAATACATATCTTTTTATACAATATCTCATACTTATCTCTTAAACGGTACTAACTATTTAACACTAACGGTACTAACTAACTGAACAGTACTAAACACTTTGTACTGTCAGTACTAACTATAACTATCAGTACTAAATATATACCTAACGGTACTAAGTCAGGAATGGATAATTCCCAACAATCCTCCTCTAAACATGAATGTTGAACTCGTTTAACTTCATGTTTCTTCAGGTTAATCTTCTTAAGTTCTTGGAGGATGTATCCAAACACTTTAACATATCTTGATCTGATCTTTAAGCATTTTCCATCTTCATCAGCATCTTTAACTATCCATCTTTATCAGCAACATTTCTTTGCAGCAACACAGCAACATCTTTTCAGCAACAATCCAACTAAGTTGGCTTTATAGTTTTTGGCAAACTACCAGCCATAAACGAATTTGTTTTTCCTTTACCAGTAGCCGTTTGCTCTGGGATAGTTAATACTTTAGTGCAATACTATGGTGTATTAATTACCATAC